>PVKU01007596.1:0-13797 GCA_004027475.1 Anoura caudifer | reverse complement strand
TGGTATCATAAAATAAACTTGTAAGTGAACTTCATCAATTTATGCATTAGTTGAGAAGGATGTGTACTTCATGTTAAGAATATTTGTTGGAATTGACCTGTAAATCTACCTGGGTGTGAGCTTTTCTTTTTGGGTGTTTTAATTACTGGTTCAAAGGTATTGCTAGTAATTGGTTTGTTCAGATAATGTGATTTGTCATAATTTAGCCTTTAAAGGGATGATTAAAATATTTTAATTTTGCCCTGGCTGGTGTAGCTCAGTTGACTGAGCATGGGCCTGTGAACAGAAGGACTGTGGTTCGATTCCCAGTCAGGGCACATGCCTGGGTTGCAGGCCAGGTCCAGGCAAGGGACGCACAAGAGGCAACCATACATTGATAATTCTCTCCCTCTCTCCTTCCCTTCCCCTCTAAAGATAAAATAAGGAAAAATTATTAAAAAAGAATATAGGTCTGTAAAGTTCCCTCTCTCTGTCTTTTTTTTTTTTGCAGTGTTTTGCCTTAGTTTGGCTATCAGATTAATGCTGGTATAATTAGAAATTATAACAATTATTAAAATAATTATTAAAATAATTAAATAATTATTTCTGATTAATTAGAAATCCTGCCTGGACGATGACACAGTTGACGGTGTCAGGAGCCTCGATCCCGAATGTTTGCTTCTTTTCCTGAGTTACAGTACCCTGAATTATGGCAGAGGGAGATAGGAAGCACTGTAGGCATCTGTGGGTATCCTAAAGGTATTTGATATTTTAATGAAGATGTTAGGTCGCTACAATATCTCTGTATGGCAATAAATAAACATTTTCTTTCCTTTTCACAAATCTCTGCGTTGAGAGACATCTTTCCATAAGGCGGCAGACATAAGAATCCTTGGCCCCTGTGGCCTCTGTGTTCTGTAACAGATTTGGGGAGCTCGACCAGGTTATTAATTGTCCATGGCAGACCGACCCCCTCAGGTGCCAGAGAGTGAGACTTCAGATTTCTTCCCAGTCTGGAGATTTTCACTGCACTCTTCTTGAGGGCATCAACCACCTAGTCATGCCCAGAAAGGTGAAAAGAAAATGAAACCAGGAGGGAGCAGAGATGTGAAAATGGCTTGGTTGAGAACTGGTTTCTGAGTACTGTTTTGAGAAAATTGGAGCTGTGGATAATTGTTTGGTTAGCAAGCTACTTCCATGTTGTCCCTTTCTGCTCACTTACAGTTTTGGTGAGCACAGGTGGCAATAAGGGACCTGCACTCAGGTTTGGGGAGGAAGCAAACCCCTAGTCCCTGTAAGCTGAGCCTGCATGTGTGTCGGGGATTGCACAGCATGATATGAGGGTGCATCACCACTTTGGGTAAAGTGGAGGATGAGCCACGTGATTGCCTTACCTTGGAGGATGTTTGATGTGTGGGCACTGCCATCTTGTACAACCTGGTGTTCATGGGTGCTGCCCTCTTGGAACTGAGCCAGGTGGTGGGCTAAGGTTTCTCTTCAGTTTATGAGCTATATGCTGCTGCAGTGTGGGCACTGCATCAGTCAGGATTTCTGTGTAACTGGTTCTAATAGGAATGGCACTGTTTCTGAAGTTCTTTAACTGAGGTCCAAGGGTGACCATCTGGTTTATACGTTGTTTGCAATGTCTAAGCTTTAGAAAACTGCAAGATGTCCCTGCAAATCTAGGGAATTTTAGTGGAAGGTACCTGTAGTGCTAGGGGTTTTTGGCTGCCACACACTGAGTTTAAGTACTGAGTTTAAGTATAGCCCTTCCCAGTGTGAGAAAAGAACAAGAATTAAAAGTGTATAATGGATACAACTGGATGGGTAGGGATATTTATAGGGATGTGAAGGTATTAAACCTGGAAGAAATGTAACCTCAACTGCTCCATTTCTGTTATTATAGGAAATGATATTGTATCTGATCAGAATGCTGTATCTGTATGGCCTCAGAAAGGTCACCTGTAACTGGCTGGGGAGAATGGCTTTGCTACTTGGGAACCAGGAAGGGTCATTTGTTGCTGATGTGTTTGACCCTGAGGTAAAGGAGCATGTCTGTGCCATGAGACTCGACCTGAAAGAGCATGTCTCTGCAAGGCACCAATGGACGCATTGGTGCAAGAGAATGCCTCTACCTGTGTATTGTTCTGGAACTCTGTATTTCAGATTTTGTTCTATATCTGCTCTGAAAAGGAAATTGAGGATTCCAGGGAAGGTTGAAATTTCATACTGTGTAGGAAAGTAAACTAAGAAAAAGGTTTTCCTTCACACTTTTTATTTTTCTCCCTACCTGATACCTCCAGAATTTGTCATTCTTAAAGGTGTGATTGATGACATAGGTTTCTTCGCATAAATTCAATAAGACCAGTCGTTAATGGTGGTTTTCTTAACCAAGACTTGGACTATAATGTCACTCTTGAAGAAGGCACGTATGTGTTCTTGTCATTACCAGAAAGTCCTGGGGAACTGGGATTGACTTGCAAAGCTAGCAAAAGCCCACAAGAAGAAGCCCGGTACTTTGGTTGGTTTTGAGGTTCCTGCCAGTCTTTCCAGGGAAGGAGCAAAGGTCGCTTTCCTGAAAGATGGCTAAAAGGGAACCTGTAGCCACAATGGAAGTCTCAAAGATTTGAGTTGCAATGACTGGTACAGGTGAAGTAAGATGGCAAATGTTTGGCTCTGCTTCTGTGCCCCAAGTGGCGGGCTGAGAAGTAGATGGAAGGGTTCCCTTGTGAGTTGCAGCAAAGTTGACTTAAAGATCATGGGTAATCTAGGCTGCTCTTGGTGTGTTTATGCAAATGACCAGTAAAAAATAAAAGCAGGACACAACATAGTCCCTGTAATAACAATAATGGTGATTTTAAGGAATAAAAATTGTGGTTTAGGGATAATCACAAATCTCATTATCTGACAACAGAATGGTGTCGCTAACTGTCTTGAAAGTTTGCTTTCATTTGAAAGTTGAAGCTGGGATTGTGATATCACCAAAGATGTACAATTACAGGCACGAAGGATCTGTCCAATTGCCATTGTTAAATGTCATTGTAGAAAGAACCTTGAAACTGAACATCTTCCCTAAAGACCATCTCACAGACACAGAGACTGTTTTGGGGAATGTTGTGTGAATTAACTTGTGTGTTCTTCTGTTTTTATAAGGTGTATGCCTATGACCTCATTATCTGAGTGCTTGGTTGAAATATAAGCCTCACTTGAGGAGCCCATGTTCATCGTTGCCCCCTGAGACTCAATGGTTTGGCTGAACTAAGTGGTTGGGGCGATCTGTGGGCTTCACTTTGAAACTGATTTTCCATTTCTGTCTTGATGGCTTGGACAGAAAGGGCCCCGATGTCTGAAAGGAGGGAAATCCTAATACAGTCCCCTCAGCCCAAGTGAAGTATACTAGGCCACAAGAGTTTTGGATAGGTGCAACATGCCTTGTACACCTTCCTCCAGATAAGCCATTTCTTTACTTAAGACCCTGCCTTTGTCATTGAATGCTTATAATTTATTTTCACATCAAACATATATAACAATGGCCCACCGATGTTATAGATTTCTTGTTATATGCAACTAACATCTCTAGGAATTAGTTTCTTGCCTCATCTACACTGTGCAGCTGTGGTTCCTCAGGAGTATCAGGAAGACACATGCATTATGCAGGAAACTAAATTAATCAGAAATCAATAGTCTAGCTGCAGCTCTTTCTTCTGAAAGATAGGACCCTGCTGTCACTACTGAGAAGTCATGAGGAGGGCTGTGTTTGAAGTCTTTGTATATTTATGGATGTATTGGAAGTGAGCTGGTTAAAGGCCTGAGTCACTTACTGGTAAGTCTTTTAAAGGAAAAACACCATGGAATAGAATGTTGAAGAAATCACTTCTTTGGTGACAGCAAAATACAGACATTAGAAGTCTTGTAACCAGGCACCTCATTTCTGAGAATGTCCCCCATTAACTTACTTGAGTGAAGAGAGTTGAGAGAGGAGGATGTTGTCCAATCATCTCCAGAATTTCTTAGACTTTAGCATTTGGAAATCCTATACTAAAATGGTTCACTGACTATAGACAGTGGCTCTAACCTATTCTTTAAGGTCTGGTGTCAGTCAGCAGTGTGGAGCCTCAGTTTGGCTGCCCAGGGCAGACCAAGCTAGGTAACACCATGACTGTGATCCCATGTGGGAATCTTACCAGTCCCTGCCAATTCTCCTCCTCCTGTGAGTGTTGGAGTGGATGAAACTGCAATTAATTGTTCACAGATTTTTTAAATGATTCTTATGTGTAGCATGAGTTAGAAACTTTTTGTAATAAATTTTGTTTACTTATTTGTCTTTTCCTGCTTGTCAAGTTACCAGAAGCTTGTAAATTTTAAACATTTTGTCAAAGAATTAGCACTTAGTTTCATTGGCTTTTTCTTTGTGTCCCAATTGTATTTATTTGTTGTTTGATATATGTTCTATTTAATCTTCTACATGAATTGTTTGGTATTTTAAATAAGTTTTCATATTTTCTCCTGGTGAGGTAGTCCTGAAATGAATACATTTTATTTTATGTGTGCTTTTGCTGTGTCTCAGATTTAGTTAAAGATTTTTTTATGTGTCTTGAAGTAGATTCTGTGTTTTTTGTTAGTATCTTTAATTTATTCCTTGTTTAAAAACTGTTGGTTAATTTGCAATTACTTGTGTTGTTTCTGTTTCATTTTCTTGATACTTGATATCAAGTTTCTTACAATTGGATTCAGGTAATACAGTAGATGTAATTTCATATTTTTAAAATTTATTGGGACGTGATTTGATGCCTCATACAAGATTTGCCTTTGAAAAATGTTCCATGTACACAAGAATGTGCATAAAATGCAGTTTATCTTTAAATGTTCTGTAAAGGTCTTCCATAACAATCTGGTCCAATATTGCAGATAATGTCATTACTATCATTTTAAATATTTTTTATTCCCCACTCAACATATATTTTTCATTGATTTTAGAGAGTAATACAGGGAACCAAAGGAAGTCGTTGAGAGAGAGAGAGAGAGAGAGGGAGAGAGGGAGAGTGGGAGAGAAACAGAGAGACAAGCAGAGAGCAAGAGAGAGAGAGAATTGAAGAGAAATATTGATATGAGAGAGAAACATTAATCAGTTGTCTTTCCTGTGCACCTTGAGTGGGGGTCAAACCTGCAACACAGGTATGTGCCCTGAGCAATTGAACTCACACTCTTTCTGTGGAACACTTAATCGAGTTGGGCCGCATGGCTAGAGGGAGCTCTTAAATAATTAACAGTACAGTATTTGGAAAATAAGGACTGTACTTGTACACCAACAAAAAAGTGAAAAAAAAAGTAAAAAAAATTAAAAAATAAAATAATATTTTTTAAAAAACAGCAACTCATACTGCATTTAACGTTGATTGGAAACATTAGGTTACTTCACTTTGGTGGGCACAACACAATATACATATGCGTTATTATAAAATTATACACTTGAAATATTTATAATTATAAGAACTAATGCCACACCAATACATTTCATTAAAATGTTAAAAAAAAATGACCTTTAGAGATAAGGGTAATTTTTTTGTCTTTCTTTTATTTTTTAAATTATTTTACTTTATTTTATTGTTATTGTTCTTGTATAGTTTTCTGTCTTTTACTCCCACCCCAGACCTCTGACACAGCCCTCCCCACCACCCTTTGATTTTCACCCCCCTAGTTTTTATCCATGTGTCCTTTATAATTATTCCTGTAAACCCTTCCCCTTTTGTCCTGAAATTCCCTCTGCTCTCCCCTCTGGTGACAGTCTGTTCTCAATTTCAGTATCTTTGGTTATATTTTGCTTGTTTGTTTGTTTTGTTGATTAGGTTCCTGTTAAAGGTGAGAACAAATGGTATTTGTTTTTCACTGCCTGGCTTATTTCACTTACCATGAGGCTCGCCAGTTCCATCCATGCTGTTGCAAAGGGTAGGAGCTCCTTCTTTCTTTCTGCTACATAGAATTCCATTGTGTAAATGTACCATAATTTTTTGATCTATTCATTTACTGATTGGCACTGAGGTTGCTTCCAACACTTGGCAACCTAGGTGCCAAACACTTGTAAATTGTGCTGCTATGAACATAGGGGTGCATAAGTTCTTTTAGACTGGTGTTTCAGGGATCTAAGGATATAATCCCAGAAGTGGAATTGCTGGGTCAAAAGGCAGATCCATTTTTAGTTTTCTGAGAAATTTCCATACTGTTTTCCATAGTGGTTGTACCAGTATGCAATCCCACTAATAGTGCATTATGGCTTCTTAGAGTGGAGTCATGTAAGTTCTTTTTATATTTTGGAGATTAAAACCTTGTCTGAGGTATCATTGGGGAATATATTTTCCCATACAACTGGTTCTCTTTTTATTTTAATACTGTTCTCTTTAGCCATGCTGAAGCTTTTTATATTGGTGAGATCCCATTTGTTCATTCTTTCCTTTGTGTCCATTACTTTAGGGGACATATCAGTAAAAATGTTGCTCCATGAAATATCTGAGATTTTCCTGCCTATGTTCTCCTCTAGGACTTTAATGGTGTCATGGCTTATATTTAAATCTTTACCACCTTGAATTTATTTTTGTGTATGGTGTAAGTTGGTGCTCAACTTTCATTTTTTTGCATGTAGCTGTCCAGTTCCCCCAACACCACCTGTTGAAGAGGCTATTTTTAATCCATTTTGTGTTGCTACTTCCTTTGTTGAATATTAATTGACTGTTGAGACTTGGGTTTATTTCTGGGCTCTCTGTTCTGTTCCACTGGTCCATGTGCCTGTTTTTATGCCAGTACCAGGCTCTTTTGATTACAGTGGCCTTGTAATACAGTTTGCTATCAGGTATTGTGATCCTCCGACTTTGCTCTTCTTTCTCAAAATTGCTGCAACTATCCGGGGTCATTTATGGTTCTATATACATTTTTGAATTGTTTTATTTGACATATGTGAAATATGCCATTGATACTTTAATAGGTATTGCATCGAATTTGTGTATTGCTTTGGGTAGTATGAACATTTTGATGATGTTGATTCTTACGATCTATGAACATGGTATATGTTTCCATTTGTTTGTGTCTTCCTTGATTTCTTTCTTCGGTGTTGTGTAGTTTTCTGCGTGCAGGTCTTTTACCTCCTTGGTTAGGTTTATTCCCAGGTATTTTTTTTCCTTTTGCTATATCAAATGGGATTTTTTTCTTGATTTCTGCTTCTGCTGTTTCATTGTTGGTATACAAAAAGGCCTTGATTTCTGGATATTCACTTTATATCCTGCTGTTTGAATAAGGAATAAGTGAATTCCAAATTCACTTATTAGGTCGAGCATCTTTTTGGCCAAGTCCATAGGATTTTGTATGGACACTATCATATCATCTGCAAACAATAATAGTTTTGTTTCCTCCTTTCTGATTTGGACTATTTTTATTTTCTTTTCTTGTCTAATCACTGTGGCTAAAATCTTCTACTACTATATTGAATAGAAGTGGTGAAAGTGGGCATCTAGGTCTTTCTCCTGATTTTAGTGGAAAAGATTTTAGTTTTTGCCCATTGAGTATGATGTTGGCGGTAAGCTTCTCATATATTGTGTTAATTATGTTGAGGAATGCTCCCTCTATTCCCACTTTACTGAGTGTTTTTATCATAAATGGGTGTTATACCTTATCAAATGGTTTTTCCACATCTATTGATATGATCATGTGATTTTTGCCTTTGCTTTTGTTTACGTGATATATTACATTTACTGATTTGCGAATATTGAACCATCCTTGCATCCCAGGGATGAATCCCACTTGGTCATGGTGTATGATCTTTTTAATGTATTGTTGGATGCAGTTTGCCAATATTTTGTTGAGGATTTTAGCATCTGTGTTCATCAGCGATATGGGCCTGAAGTTTTATTTCTTTGTTGTGTCTTTATCTGTTTGGGGGGGGGGGATTAGGATGATGCTGGCTGCATAGAAAGAGTGGGAGTCTTCCTTCATTTTGGATATTTTGGAATAGTCTGTGAAGGATAGGGGTTAGCTCTTCCTTAAATGCTTAGTAGAATTCTCCTGTGAAACTATCTGGTCCAGGGGTTTTGTGGGGGCGGGGAGTTTTTTGATTACTGCTTCAATTTCATCTGCTGTTATTGGTCTCTTCAGGCTTTCTGCTTCTTCTTCATTGAGTTTTGGCAGATTATATTTTTCTAGAAACTTGTCCATTTCACCTAGGTTTTCATATTTCTGTTGTGTCAGTTGAAATCTCTCCTCTTTCATTTCAGATTGTGTTTATATGTATCCTCTCTCTCTTTTTTCTTGATGAACATGCTTTAAGACTTGTTGATTTTGTTTATCTTTTCAAAGAACCAGCTCCTGGATTCATTGATCCTTAGAATCATGCTTTTAGTCTCCATGTCATTTAATTCTGCTCTGATCTTGGTCATTTTCTTCCTTCTACTTGCTCTGGGCCATCTTTGTTGTTGTTCCTCAAGTTCTTATAGGCATAGGGTTAGCTTGTTTGTTTGAAATGTTTCCTTTTTGGGCAGGCCTGTATTGCTATTAACTTCCCTCTGAGGACTGCCTTCGCTGTGTCCCATATGTTTTGGGTTGTTGTGAGTTCATTTTCATTTTTATTCCAGAAACTTTTTGATTTCTTCTATAATTTCTTTCTTGACCCATTCATTGTTTAATAGCATGCTATTCAATCTCCATGATTTTGAGTGTTTTGGGTTTTTTCCCTTGGGGTTGGTTTTTAGTTTCAGTCCCTTGTCGTCAGAGAAAATGCTTGGTATGATTTCAATTTTCTTGAATTTGTTGAGGCTTGTTTTGTGTCCTACCATGTGGCCTATCTTTGAAAATGTTCCATGTGCATTTGAAAAGAATGAGTATTTAGTTTCTTTAGGATGAAGGGCTCTATATATAACAGTTAAAGTCCATTTCATCTAGAGTGTTGTTCAATGCCACAATACCTTTGTTTGTATTTTGTTTGGAATAACTGTTCACTTTTGACAGTGGTAATATAAATTGTCCTACCATAATTGTGTTGCTGTCAATATCTTTCTTGAAGTCCTCTAAGATTTTCCTTATGTATTTGGGTGTCCCTATGTTGGGTGCATATATATTTGCGATGTTTATTTCTTTTGGTGGATTCTTCCTTTGGGTATTATGAAGTGACCTTCTGGGTCTCTCTTTATGGCCCTTGTTTTGAAGTCCATTTTGCCTGATATGAGTATTGCTACACTGGCTTTTTTTTTCCTGTTCATTTACTTGGAAAATTTGTTTCCAGCCCTTCACTTTGAGTCTGTGTAGGACTTTTGTCCTGAGGTGGGTCTCTTGGAGGCAGCATATGTGTGGGTCATGCTTTCTTATCCATTCATTCAGCTATTCTATGTCTTTTGATTGGAGCATTTAATCCATTTACATTTAAGGTTATTATTGATAGGTTCTGATTCATTGACATTTCCGTACCTGTGTTCGGCTCTCTCTCTCTCTCTCTCTTTCTCTCTCTCTCTTCCTTCCTTTCCTTAAAGTAGTCCCTTTAACATACTTTATGGAACTGGATTGGTAGAGGTTTGTTTTTTTAGACTTCTTTTGTCTGGGAAGCTCCTTATTTGGCCTTCTATCTTGATTGAAAGCCTTGCTGGGAAAAGTAGTCTTGGTTGCAGGCCTTTGGTTCTCATTACTTGGAATATTTCTTGCCATTCTCTTCTGGCTTGGAGCGTTTCCATTGAGAGCTCAGGTGCTAGCCTTATCGGGGCTCCCTTGTATATTACTTCCTTTTTCTCCCTTGCTGACTTTAAGATTCTCCCTTTGTCTTGGAATTTTGTCATTTTACTCATGATGTTTCTTGAAGTGGGCCTCTTTGTGTTCCTCTTGATTGGGACTCTCTGTTTCCTGGATTTGTGTGACTTTTTCTCTCATCAAATTAGGGAAGTTTTTCATCATTACCATTTCAAATAGGTTTTCTATCCCTTGCTCTACTCCGTCTCTAATCCCTATTATACAGATATTATTACATTTCATATTGTCTTACATTTCTCTTAATTCTTCTTCATTCTTTCTGAGCCTCTTTTTCTTTTCTTGCTCTTCCTGGGAGTTTTTTTCTACTTTGTCCTCCAACTCGCTGGTCCAATCTTCTGCTTCATTCATTCTGCTTTTCATTCCATCTATTGTGTTCTTCAGTTCAGAAATTGTATTCTTCATTTCCTCTTGTTTCTTCTTGATAGTTTCTATTTCCTTTTTCATGTTGATATAGTTTGCAGTGAGTTTATCGTAGCTTCCCTATAGTTTCTGGTCACTCATTGAGAGCTCATGGAGCTTCTTGACAACCATTGCTTTGAACTCAAAATCTGATAGTTGCATTGCCTCCATCTCATCTAGCATTCTTTCTGGGGCTGCCTCCTTTCCTTTCATTTGGGGATTGTTTCTTTATCTTCCCATTGTTTGTGAGACTCTTCTTGTCAGCCTCTGCTTCTTAAATTGATCTGTTCTGTCTCCCTGGATTTATGGTGTCAGCTTCTGTGGTGGAATACGTTTGAGATTCAGTGGTGCAGGCTCCTTTGGGTATCCTGGTGTTCATAGCTTCCACTGTTTCAGTTGTTGGGATGCTCCCTTTGGGGTCCAACTCTGGTTTTTTCACAGTGCCAGGTTTGGGTTTTTTTGGTCTTGCCTAGAATCACAGGATCTTCCACAAAGCCCCCTCCTCCAGTTGCTCGGATGCTGCCAGTCCCAGAGCCACCCCCAGTCGCAGGACCACCCCTGGTCCCACAGCTGCCTCTGGTCCCAGAGCTGCCCCACAGCACAGGGCCTCCTCCAGTCAAAGAGCCATCTCTGGTTATTCGGCTATCCCATCCCAGTGCCTCCTCAGGTCCCAGATCCACCACTGGCTGCAGGGTCTTTTTTTTGTCAGAGAGCCTCCTCTGGTTGCAAGGCCAACTCCAGTCCTATTTTTTTAATTATTGTTGTCTGCACTTCCCACCTCCCCTGCAACCCCAGCAAAAGTCCCCTCCCCACAGTGCTTCTACCCTCCACCTTGGTTTTGTCCAAGTGCCCTTTACAATGTTTGCTAAAAACTATTCTCCCATTTGAACTGTTTTTTAATCATGTTCTCAATTTTCTTCAATTTTGATGTGCTTATGTATTATTATTCTTTTTTAGGGCTTAGGAATAAATTTAATTAGCACCACAATTCACGTTTGTTTACAGGCATACATATTTTCATAGAAAAATTATACTGTAAAAGGCTACAGGTACTTACTTTCTATCATCTTTTTTATTGATCAAGTACTATTTTCTGAATTTCTCCCCCAAATTCTCCCCATCACCCAAGCCATCCTAACCTCCTCTAGCTGTTTCCATCCCCCTCTACAAATGAGAATATAATCAATAAGATCTGCCCTTTCATACTTCATCCCTCATCAGAGGAAAGTTCCTGTTTGAATGTGAAATTCTCTCACTCAGCAGTGCTTCATATCTTCCAATGGTGTAGAAGTTAAGCTCAGAGAGATTAAAAAATACCCAGATTATAGGAAATGGAATATTCTCCTCAGGGTGCTCACATCAGTCTATGCACACCTAAATGTATTGAGCTCACTTCCTACATTTTGGCCATAAGTTCTCTATATGTCACAGGTCAGTAATGGTTAATTTGAGGGAAGGTCACAGCAGGGATAGGCCAAGTGCTTCAGTGGGAAAGAAAAGAAGAGGACACACCTTCAGAATGGCTCATACCAAGCACAGAGTCATGAGAGGCCCTTCTCATATACTGTGTCAAAAGCCGTCTTCTGTAAACATATGAAGAATTTATTATGGATTCAAAATCAATTAACTTTGTACATAGACTTGTAACCCATTATTCAGGTTGGCATTTGGAAATGCATCCAGGTGCACAGAAGGCTATGAGGGTACCATCTGTGACATATATAAAAGAGACTTCAGTGATATGTAAGGTGACTGACACTTTGACTAAAACAAAAGTCCAGGATTGTGTACGCTTATTTCACTGAGTTATGCCAAATGAATCACAACATGCCTATAGGTAGCAGGTATATCATATGCATTCTTCCAAGAGGAAATAACCAAAATTTATCCCAAATATTTGGGTTGGCCTAGAACTTCATTGCTACTTTCAGAGATCCATAATTTGGCCACACATACAGGACAAGAAAGAGGACCCCATGGATGACATCTGAGAATACATGACAGGTTGCATTCAATGTACATTTGTAGATTCAAAATGTCAGAAGATCTGTGAAGAAATAGACTGATGGCTTTGCAGGTGTGAGTAGAAGCACATGGACACATGCAGTGGCAGCAGGTCCAAATGTATCTTCTGGAGAAACAGAGAAGTAAGCTGTCATGGCTGGTGTTATGCTAGATTAATTTACTAATATCTCCTTTTCATATAAGCTAATTAAATCCCATGGCAATGAGGGGATATTCCAAACACACAATCAGGAGTTGAGCAAAGTCAGTGTTTGTTGAGAAGATGCTGGGTGTTCACATAGCAATAGGATATATTGCAGTAGGATATGTTGAATGGTATTGAATACTGTATAGGTGATTAGATAGCTAGTTGTGTAAATATTTCCATATGGTAACTCAGTACTATAGACAATATGGGACACCTCTGGTGGACTCGGGGGGTGAGAACCTTTCCCAAGGATAAGTAATTGTCATTTTCACACTCCAAGAACCTGGGAGGGATCTATTGTAAGCAACTTCACCAGGAACCACCAAAGAATTAACATCTTGAGCTCAACCCAAAACTTACAGGCTTTCAGAACATTTGTGGAGGGATAGATACAACAAGGTTAAAAAGATTGGGTTTTGTAATCTCTCTCCTCTTTCATTTCTAATTGTGTTTATTTGCATTCTTTCTCTTTTCTTCTTGAAAAAGATTGGGTTTCAAATGTATGATTTCAGTTTAGTGGCTGTGAAAAAATTATCCAATTATGTTTGTCAAACAATTTTGTAGGTGTATTAATAATTTGTAATAAAAGCCTTGTGCCAAAAGTCCGCAACAAAACCCGAGTTTTCTAAGCTTTTCTTATTGCCTTGCTTTGTCTATAGTCCTAAAAATTGCCTAGCAACACAGTCATTTTTTTTTCAGGTTTTTCCAAATTTCTTTTATTCTCACTGTTTCAAACGTACAATTAAAATTTACTCCTTTTAACTATTGATTCCTGTCCCCATTTGAAAATACAATTTTCAAAATCTAAAAAGTATTACAATTAAAGATAGTGTGCTAGTCAGCCTCCAGAATGGTCCCCATTCTTTGCCTCCAGTTTTTCTTTTTTTTTATTAAAATTTATTTTAATTGTTGTTCTTATACAGTTTTCTGTTTTCTACTCCCATCCCGTCCATCCGCCCCAGCCCTCCCCAGTTCCCTTCCATTTCCACCCCCCACTAGCTTTTGCCCATATGTCTTTCATACTTGTTGCTCTAATCCCTTCCCCTTTTCCCTGGATATTCCTGTCCCTCTCCTCTCTTGTTCTCAATTTCAGTGTCTTTGGTTATATTATGCTTGTTTGTTTGCTTTTTGATTAGGTTCCTGTTAGAGGTGAGATCATATGATATTTGTCTCTCACCTCCTGGCTTATTTCGCTTAGCATAATGCTCTCCAGTTCCATCCATGCTGTCGTGAAGGATAGGAGCTCCTTCTTTCTTTCTGCTGCATAGAATTCCATTGTGTAAATGTACCATAGTTTCTTGATCCATTCATTTATTGATGGGCACCTAGGTTGCTTCCAACACTTGGCTATTGTAAATTGTGCTGCTATGAACATTGGGGTGCATAGGATCCTTTGGGTTGGTGTTTCACGGTTTCCAGGATATAATCCT
>PVKU01007595.1:0-85074 GCA_004027475.1 Anoura caudifer | reverse complement strand
CATAAAATTATTATTCTGTGTCTTATATTCGACCTGTGAGCAAAGCCAGTCCCTGGCTCTTTTCAGTTGGACAATCTTTCTGGTATTTGTGACAGTACTACACTTGGCCGTGGAACTCCCTGGGTCTCTCTGTGTGCTGTTTCTGAGAGATCACAGGAAGGTTCTGGTTTCTTTAAGCCACACTAAGGATATCTGCTCCAAACAATGGCAGACCCCCAAATGTCACCGAAGTGATCTCTGGACAACATGTTTTGTGGTTTCATACTGGTTTTTCACTTTTACACATTACCTACCTCAAGGTTTTCCCTCATAGAAGATGAAGACTCAATTGCTTTCTTTCACATTCATCAACACTCACACAGAGACAAACTTCTTTCTATTTTTGTCTCTTCAATATTTATCTAAAGCCCAGAATATACAATAACAGATGTTATTGTATAGGTTTAATGCTATTCATATTTGAGCTAAATAACTCCAATTTCCTTAAATCTGAATCTCTGAAGTATATCAGGAATGAGGAATTTCCTTCTGTGAGCAACACATGTGTGGGGAACGTGGTTCTGCTCCTTACACAAAAGTAATGGTTAAAAAAAAAAGAAAATAGAAAAAAAGCCAAAATTTTCCCTATCCTTTTACACATCTTCCAAGTGGCCTTGTGTTGGGTCCACCGTCTGGAGGTCACATGACAAATGGCATGTCCCAATAAGTCACACCATTTTTTTAACCTAGGGTCAAAGCCATTATATTTAACCTAGGGTCACTCTTAGGGACAGAACCAGGAAAATCTTATCAAGTGAATATGCAAGACTCTTTATTCAAAAGTCAAAAGAATTTGAAGATTGTGAAAGCAGACCATTAAACCTACAGCAGGTTCTTCTAAGTGACCATGCAGGTTGTGAGCCCATGAAGCTCTTCCTCCCTAGCAAGGTAAGTGCATGGATTCATTCCCAAGTGAATTCCATGAGAAACTCAGTCATAAAATACTTACAGACCTGCAATTAGTGTTATTTATAATGGTGCTAACCAGAGGTTTCCCACTATAGAGGAGCAATGTGTCAGGTTTTCTAAATGCCTTAGAAGACAAGGGTGCTCTGAAGCGTGGAAGGGGGTGGCTGCCACTGTTGATGCTCTCAGACCATGACATTAGCGATGACAGTTACACCAACCACAGAATCAGCTACACCTGTTCCTGCCAGACCAAAGGTCTTCCCTCAGCGGCCGCAGATACAAACCCGAGATTTACTCTGCTGTCTGAGTTATATATGCTGCCTGTCCCTTTAAAACCTGCTATGTGGTAGATGTGGACTGGTTGTTCTGGGACTGAGATGCACAGACACCAGATGCCGTCTTGCCTGTCAGGCAGCCAAGAAGTGGGGGCTGCAAACAGTAGTGTGAGGGAAGCCACTTCCTGCACGATTCTCAGCACCTCTTCTGATATTTGTTGGCTATGAAACATTGTTTATCAAAACTCTCACTATGGAAAGGTAGCTTTAGAAGGGAGTTTTTTGGAGCCCCGCCACAGCTGACATGCTACATATAGCACCACTTGATGAATCTTCCCCTGACCATGGGATCCTCTGTATAAAGGTGGTTCTTGTGCTTCAAAAGTTTTGAGTGGAATGGATTTTTAATGTGAGATTATTGTTCCTTTTCTCATGTTATGACAATTTTAAATAAGAAGTAAGGTAAAAAATGTAGTAAGGCTTTTATAAGAATGTGCTCCCGACCCCCATTTCAGCTCTGAGAGAGAACAGGGCCACCACCCAGCAAAGCCATGCTTTTCTCTGCAGACTTCTGTGGAGCACAGTGACGGACATGTCTCCAGGCTGAGGGAGGAAACCGGAGCAGAGATGAGGGTGGGCAGGAAGCTGGGTCTCTATCCTGATTCCAGGCAGGTCAACTGGAGGTAGCTAAACCACTAGGCCTCCCCCATCACATGTGAAGCAGGAGCAGCTGATATCTGAGTACTTGGTGGTGTGTTGCCTCCCCCAAATGTGAATGGTATGCTTTTTTAAAAAGAATTCCTGAGACACAAAAATTAAACTTTTTTCTTATTCCATATTTCATGCTAATTTTTTGAGTACCTATATATATTTAATATATTTTATTGATTGTGCTATTATAATTGTCCTATTTCCCTCCCTTCCTTCCGCCCTGCAAACCCTCTCTCACCCACATTCCCCCTTTAGTTCATGTCCATGTGTCATACTTATAAGTTCTTTAGCTTCTACATTTCCCATACTATTCTTACCTTCCCCCTGTCTATTTTCTACCTACCATCTATGCTACTTATTCTCTGTACCTTTCCCCCCCTCTGCTCCTCCAACTCCCCTCTTGATAACCCTCCATGTGTTCTCCATTTCTGTAGTTCTATTCCTGTTCTAGCTGTTTGCTTAATTTTTTTTGTTTTGTTTTGTTTTTGTTTTAGGTGAGGATGTTAATAATTGTCAGTTTGCTGTCATTTTACTGTACATGTTTGTTTATCTTCTATTTCCTAGATAAGTCCCTTTAACATGTCATATAACAAAGGCTTGGTGATGATGAACTCCTTTAACTTGACCTTATCTGAGAAGCTCTTTATCTGCCCTTCCATTCTAAATGAAAGCTTTGCTGGATAGAACACTCTTGGATGTAGATCCTTGCCTTTCATGACTTGGAATACTGGTTTCCAGCCCCTTCCTGCCTGTAAGGTCTCTTTTGAGAAATCAGCTGACAGTCTGATGGGCACTCTTTTGTAGGTAACTCTCTCATTTTGTGTTGCTGCTTTTAGGATTCTCTCCTCCATTTTAATCTTGGCTAATGTAATTATAATGTGCCTTGGTGTGTTCCTCCTTCGGTCCAACTTCTTTCAGATTCCCCGAGCTTCCTTGATTTCCTGGAAGTCTATTTCCTTTGCCAGAATGGGCAAGTTCTCCTTTATTATGTGTTTGAATAACTTTTCCACTTGTGGCTCTTCTTCTTAGCCTTCTGGTACCCCTATAACTTGGATGTTGGAATGTTTAAATATGTCCTGGAGGTTCCTAATCCTCTCCTCATTTTTTTGAATTCTTGTTTATTCATTCTTTTCTGATTGGATGTTTCTTTGTTCTTTTGTTCCACTCCATTGATTTGAGTCCCAGTATCCTTCCAATCTCTATTGCCTCCCTGTGTATTTTCCTTCATTTCACTTAGGGTAGCCTTCATTTTTTCATCTACTTTGTGACCAAATTCAACCAATTCTATGAGCATCCTGGTCACCAGTGCTTTGAAGTGTGCATCTGATAGGTTGGATATCTCCACATCAATTAGTTGTATCTTTTCTGGAGCTTTGATCTGTTCTCTTGTTTGAGTCATTTTTTCTTCTTGAGATGCCTGTTAGGTACTGTGGGGCAGAGCCTTAGGTGTTCACCATGGTAGAGCAACCCAGCTTCTGGTTTGTGAGGCTGCATGTGAAGCAGGAGTCCGAGAGGGAACTATGGTGCTTGTTTTGCTGTCTGCTGGATTTTGGTCACTTCTCCCGCTTCCCCCAAGCAAATTGTGCCCTTCTGGTACTGACTTCCATGCGGGTCATTTGGTTTTTGTCCTAGAACCCTGTGGGTTTTTCCAATGAACACTCCTGTGAGGCTGGGAATTTCCCCTGGCACCTCTACCCCCATAGGTGTTTTCAATAGGTGTTTTAAGGCTTTATTTCCCAGTACTGGGACCCTGGGTTGTGCAGTCTGTCTAACTGCCCAGTTTTGCCTGGTTTATCTGTGTGTGGATATTGGATCATTTAGCCTGCCAGCTGCCTTCTGCACCACACACCTCCACAATCTGCCACCCCACTGGATCTGCCCACTCCAGCCTTGTGCCCCCCCCCGGAGTCCACCAGCCACTGCTTTGCTGCCACTGCTTTGCCACAACCGCTCTCCACCAAGCTGCCCTACTCCACCCCCCTACATCTCTGAATTAATGTGTCTACTTTAACACCTTGGTTGTCTGACTTCTATACACTCCAATTTTCAGTCAGTACTGGTGGTTTTTTCCATTTATAAATTGTCGTTTTCCTTCTTTCAGTTGTGAGAGGAGGCACAGTGTGTCTACCTAAGACTCCATCATTTCTGGAAGTAACTATTTTATATTTATTTTATTTTATTTTATTTTATTATTTTATTTTATTTTATTATTTTATTTTATTTTATTTTATTATTTTATTTTATTTTATTTTATTTTTGTTCTTATATAGTTTTCTGTCTTCTACTCCCATCCCAGCCCACTGCCCCAACCCTCCCCAGCTCCCTCCCATTTCCACCCCCCCCCAGTTTTTGTCCACGTATCTTTCATTCTTGTTGCTCTAAACCCTTCTCCTTTTCCCTGGATATTCCTATCCCTCTCCTCTCTTGTTCTCAAATTCAGTGTCTTTGGTTATATTATGCTCGTTTGTTTGTTCTGTTAATTAGGATCCTGTTAAAGGTGAGATCATATGGTATTTGTCTTTCACCTCCTGGCTTATTTCACTTAGCATAGTGCTCTCCAGTTCCATCCATGCTATGGCGAAGGGCAGGAGCTCCTTCTTTCTTTCTGCTGCATAGTATTCAATTGTGTAGATGCACCATAGTTTCTTGATCCATTTATTTACTGATGGTCACCTAGGTTGCTTCCAACACTTGGCTATTGTAAATTGTGCTGCTATGAACATTGAGGTACATAGGGTCCTTGGGATTGGTGTTTCAGGGTTTCTAGGATATAATCCTAGTAGTGGAATTGCAGGGTCAAAAGGTAGGTTTATTTTTAGTTTTCTTAGAAAATTCCATACTGCTTTCCATAGTGGTTGTACCAGTCTGTAGTCCCACCAACAGTGTACTAGGGTCCCCTTTTCTCCACAACCTCTCCAACGCTTGTTGTTTGTTGCTTTACTGATGATGGCCATTGTGACTGGTGTGAGCTGGTATTTCATTGTGGTTTTAATTTGCATCTCTCTGATAGCTAGCCATATCCAACAACTTTTCCTGTGTTTCTAGATCTTCTGTATGTCCTCCATGCAGAAGTGTCTGGTCAAGCCTTCTGCTCATTTTTTAATTGGGTTGCTTGTCTTCTTAGAGTGGAGTCGTGTAAGCTCTTTATATATTTTGGAGATTAAACCTCTGTCTAAGCTATAATTGGCAAATAAACTTTCCCATACAGTTGCTTCTCTATTTATTTTAATACTGTTTTCTTTAGTCATGCAGAAGCTTTTTATTTTGATGAGATCCCATTTGTTTATTCTTTCCTTTATGTCCTTTGCTGTAGGGGACATATCAGTAAAAATGTTGCTGCGTGAAACATCTGAGATTTTCCTGCCTATGTTCTAATCTAGGACTTTAATGGTGTCACAGCTTATACTTACATATTTTATCCACCTTGAATTTATTTTTGTGTATGGTGTAAGTTGGTGTTCAAGTTTCATTATTTTTTTTGCATGTAGCTGTCCAGTTCTCCCAACACCACTTGTTGAAGAGGCTACTTTTACTCCATTTTATGTTGCTGCCTCCTTTGTCAAATATTAATTGACCATAGAAAATTGGGTTAAGTTCTGGGCTCTCTAGTCTATTCCACTGGTGCATGTGTCTGTTTTTGTGTCAGTACCAAGCTGTTTTCATTACAGTGGACTTGTAATACAGTTTGGTGTCAGGTATTGTAATCCCTCCTACTTGGCTCTTCTTTCTCAAAATTGCTGCAGGTATTCGAGGTTGCTTATGGCTACATATAAATTTTTGAAGTGTTTGTTCTATGTCTGTGAAATATGCCATTGGTAATCTGATAGGTATTGCATTGAATCTGTAAATTGGTTTGGGTAGTATGGACATTTTGATGATGTCATTTCTTCCAATCCATGTACACGGTATATGTTTCCATTTGTTTGTGTCTTCCTTGATTTCTTTTCTCAGTGCTGTGTAGTTTTCTGTGTACAGGTCTTTTACCTCTTTGGTTAGGTTTATTCCTAGGTATTTTATTTTTCTTTCTGCTATATTGAATGGGATTTTTTCCTTGATTTCTGCTTCTGCTGTTTCATTGTTGGTATACAGAAATGCCTTTGATTTCTGGATATTGACATTGTGTCCTGCTGTTTGGCCAAGTTCATTTAGTAGATCGAGCAGCTTTTTAGCCGAGTCTATAGGATTTTCTATGTACACAATCATATCATCTGCAAATAATGGTAGTTTTGTTTCCTCCTTTCAAATTTGGATGCCTTTTATTTCATTTTCTTTTCTAATTGCTGTGGCCAATACATCCAATACTATATTGAATAGAAGTGTTGAAAGTGGAAAACCTTGTCTTGTTCCTGATCTTAGTGGAAAAGATTTTAGTTTTTCCCCATTGAGTATGATGTTGGCTGTAGGTTTCTCATATATGGCCTACATTAAGTTGAGGAATGCTCCGTCAATTCTCACTTTGCTGAGTGTTTTTATCATAAATGGCTGCTGTACCTTATCGACTGCTTTTTCTGCATCTATTGATATGATCATGTGATTTTTGTCTTTGCTTTTGTTTATGTGATGTATTACATTTACTGATTTGCGTATGTTGAACCATCCTTGCATCCCAGGGATGAATCTCACTTGGTCATATGTATGATCTTTTAAATGTATTGTTGGATGCGGTTTGCCAATATTTTGTTGAGGATTTTAGCAGCTATGTTCATTAGTAATATGGGCCTGAAGTTTTCTTTCCTCGTTGTGTCTTTATCTGGTTTGGAGATTAGAATGAGGCTGGCTTCATAAAAACAGTTTGGTAGTCTTCCATCATTTTGGATTTTTTTGAAAAGTTTGTGAAGGGTAGGGGTTAGCTCTTCCTTAAATACTTTGTAAAATTCTCCTGTGAAACCATCTGGTCCTGTACTTTTGTGTGTCAGAAGGTTTTTTTATTACTGCTTCTATTTCATCTGCTGTTATTGGTCAGTTCAGGCTTTCTGGTTCTTCTTCATTGAGTTTTGGGAGATTATATTTTTCTAGAAACTTGTCCATTTCACCTAGGTTTTCAAATTTCTTGGCAAACAGTTCTTCATAGTAATTTCTTACAATCCTTTGTTTTCTGCGGTATCAGTTGTAATCTCTCCTCTTTCATTTTTGATTGTGTTTATTTGGGCCCTCTCTCTTTTTTACTTGATGAGCCTGCTTAATGGCTTGCCAATTTTGTTTATCTTTTCAAAAAACCAGCTCCTGGATTCATTGATCCTTAGAATTGTGTTTTTAGTCTCTATGTCATTTAATTCTGCTCTGATCTTAGTTATTTCCTTCCTTCTACTTGCTCTGGACTGTCTTTGCTATTGATCCTTGAGTTCTTATAGGTGTAGAGTTAAGTTGTTTGTTTGAGACATTTCTATCTTTTTTAGGTAGGCCTGTATCGCTATGAACTTTCCTTGAGGACTGCCTTTGCTGTGTCCCATAAGTTTTGGGTTGTTGTGAGTTCATTTTCATTTGTTTCCAGAAACATTTTGATTTCCTCCCTGATTTCATTCTTGGCCCATTCATTGTTTAATAGCATGCTATTCAATCTCCATGATTTTGAGGACATTGTGTTTTTCCCCTTGGGGTTGGTTTCTAGTTTCAGTCCCTTGTGGTCAGAGAAAATGCTTGGTATGATTTCAATTTTCTTGAATTTGATGAGGTTAGTTTTATGACCTATCATGTGGTCTACCTTTGAGAATGTTCCATGTGCATTAGAAAAGAATATGTATTTAGTTTCTTAGGAATGAAGGGCTCTCTCTATATATATATCAGTTAAATCCATTTCATCTAGAGTGTTGTTCAATGCCACAATGTCTTTGTTGATATTTTATTTAGAAGATCTGTCCATTTTTGACAGTGGGGTGTTAATATCCCCTACTATAATTTTGTTGCTGTCAATTTCTTTCTTGAAGTCTTCTAAGATTTTTTTGATGTATTTAGGTGCTCCTATGTTGGGTGCATATATATTTACAATGTTTATGTCTCCCTGGTGGATTCTTCCCTTGAGTATTATGAAGTGACCTTCTGGATCTCTCTTTATGGCTCTTCTTTTGAAGTCTATTTTGTCTGATATGAGTATTGCTACCCAGGCTTTTTTTTCCTTTCCATTTGCTTGGAAAATTTGTTTCCAGCCCTTCACTTTGAGTCTGTGTAGGTCTTTTGTCCTGAGGTTAGGTCTCTTGTAGGCAGCATATGTGTGGGTCATGCTTTCTTTTCCATCCTGCTATTCTATGCCTTTTGATTGGAGCATTTAATTCATTTATGTTTAAGGTTATTATTGATAGGTACTTATTCATTGCCACTTTTGTACCTGTGTTCCTCTCCCTCTCTCCTTTCCTTAAAGCAGGCCTTTTGCTGGTTTGATAGAGGTGTATTTTTTTGACTTCTTTTGTCTGGGGAGCTCTTTATTGGGCCTTCTATCTTGATTAATAGTCTTGCTGGGTAAAGTAGTCTTGGTTGCAGGACTTTTGTTTTCATTATTTGGAATATTTCTTGCCATTCTCTTCTGGCTTGGAGTGTTTCCATTAAGAATTCGGATGCTAACGTAATCAGGGCTCCCTTGTATATTACTTCCTTTTTCTCCCTTGCTGCCTTTAAGATTCTCTCTTTGTCTTGGAATTTTGTCATTTTAATTATGGTGTGTCTTGAAGTGGGACTCTTTGGGTTCCTCTTGATTTGGACTCTCTGTGATTCCTGGATTTGTGTGGCATTTTCTCTCATGAAATTAGGGAAGTTTTCCATTATTACTTTTTCAAATAAGTTTTTCTATCCCTTGATTTTCTTCTTCTCCCTCTGGTATCCCTGTTATATGGATATTATTACGTTTCATATTGCCTTGTATTTCTCTTAATCTCTCTTTATTTTTTCTGAGCCTCTTTTCCTTTCCTTGCTCTTTCTGGATGCTTTTTTCTACTTTGTTCTCCAACTCGCTGATCCCATCTTCTGCTTCATCAATTCTGTTTTTCATTCCTTCCACTGTGTTATTCAGTTCAGAAATTGTATTTTTCATTTCTTCTTGACCCTTGTCAATAATTTCTATTTACTTTTTCATGTTGATATAGTTTGCAGTGAGTTCCTTGTAGCTTCCTTGTAGTTTCTTGTAGCTCATTGAGAGCTCTTGGAACTTCCTGACAACCATTGCTTTGATCTAAAAATCTGATAGTTGAGTTGTCTCCATTTCATTTAGCATTCTTTCTGGGGCTTCCTCCTTTTCTTTCATTTGGGGATTGGTTCTTTGTCTTCCCATTGTTTTTGAGACTCTTTTTGTTAGCCTCAGCTTATTAAATTGATTTGTTCTGGTTCCCTGGGTTTATGGTGTGAACTTCTGTGGTAGAATGCCTGTGAGATTCAGTGGTGCTGTCTCCTTTAGGTATCCTGGTCTTCACAGCTTCCACTGTCTCAGCTGTTGAAATGCCTCCTCTTTGGGACCAACTCTGGTCTGTCCACAGTTCCAGGATTTTGTTTGTTTGTTTGTTTGGTTGGTTGGTTTTGTTTTGTTTTTGTCTCACTCATATGTGTTTAAAAAGAGAGAAGTGAAGGAAAGGAAAAAAAGAAAAGAAGGAAAAGGAAATAAAAAATGAAAAGAAAATAAAGAAAAGCAGAATGAAAAAGAAAAGAAGAAAAAAAGAGAAAGGAAGAAGAGATAAGCTTGGAAAGAAAGGAAGAAGGATTAAAACAGGAAAAAGTAATGAGAAGCAAAAAGGAGTTGAGGTGTAAAAAAGATAAAAATAATGAAAAAATTAGAATAAAAAGAGAAAAAGAATAAAAACCCACAAAAAATCAAAAAACCTAAAAACACCAAAACCGCGAATTACTGCTATTATCAATCTTGCCAAGCTGGTTTTTCTGACCTTGATGACTGCAGTGGCCGAGGGGTGACTGTATTGTTTTTCTCCTTGTTCAGCAGTCAGTTTTCTTTGGCCTACTGTCCTCAGAGCTAGCCCAGGTCTCTCCCCACAGGGTCTCAGGTGTGTCTCCTGCAGCAGCGGGCTCCTACTGTGGTCGCGGGCGCGTAAGTACTGATGATCTTTCAGCCTTCCTTGCACAGGTGCCAACTGTCCTGTGAGCACAAATTGACCCCCACGCAGGTTGCACACCAGTGTTTAAGATATCCCAGCAGCCTACTCAGGTCTCTGATGGCACAATGGTGCCGAGAGACCGTATCGCTGCTCCCTGCTGGCACCAGCGCGAGTGTGGGGGCCGAGAGACTGTAGAGGCGCCCAGCGACGGCACCACGGGTCTCTCAGTGGCACGCTGGTGCGAAAGGATCCCCTCGCACCAGTTTACAACGGTGCGTGGGTGTAGACAAAAGTGCAAGCTCCAACGCTCAGTCCTCCCAGGGCTATGAGATCTTAACTCCTCTCTGTGGGATTTCAAGCAACCAGATTTATCCCGGTGCTGCCAAGACCTTGTTTGGCTGATCAGGGAGCAGTTGACCAAGCTCCCTCCCTAGAGTCTTATGGCCAGCACTGGCCCAGGATCTCAGACCCTGCCCTGGTCTCCGAGCTGCTGGACTACTCTACTTATTGTCTGTTTTTTCAATGTCCACTGCAATTTTCCATCTCCTGTTTCAAATATGCTGTGTTTCTGGTGTCTGTTTGCCTTGCTCCATTGAAAATTGGCCCGGTTTATCACCCGTGTGAAGGGGGAAGAGGGATGTGCATCCTCTTACCCTGCTGCCATCTCCTCTCTCTCCTGGAAGTAACTATATTTTTTTTCATGTATTCTAGACACTGTGCTAAGCCGTTATCAACTTGATCTTATTTAGGCTTTTCCAACACCCCTATCAATTTATACTATTAATGCATCCATGTTTGGATTAAGGGCTAATTGGACAAAGGACCACACACAGAGCAAGTGAGGGGGATGGGGAAACTAAAAGCCAGCTGTGTTCTAGTCTGAGTCCTTAAAACCCACAGTTCTCCAAGTTATTTATTTGCAGCGTGTCTGTTTCTCTTGAGTAGATCCTAACTTCCTGGGGTGCAGAGACTGAGTGTTATTTGGGTTTGAATCCCTGGAGTGTGGTAAACCAGATGTGATAAATGAGTTTCAATCTGGCAAACAGGTAGTGTTTGAAACCTGAAGAAGAAAATGTCAGTTCTGGTTACACGAACAGCATGAGCTACAGCCTGGCATTGGGGTTAGATGTGGTTCTTGGGGTTGGGGTGATGGGAAGAGCAAATAACATCTAGGAGTGGGGCAGCTGATGCTTGTAGGGGTCATGGGTGACACACCTGAATTCACTGGGGTTACACCGGGGAGTGCTCTGCGCACCCAGGCAAGACATGTGAGTGTTATGTAGTAGGCACTGGGGACAGGGACATTGATGCCAGCAGAGGTGAGACATTAAAAAGAGAAACTATTGGATAGCAAAATAGTCACAGGAATGCACAGAACAGCATGGCATGTACAGGCAGCAATATTGTAACAACCGTGTGTGCTGACAGGTTTGGGCCTAGACTTGTTGATGGATCAGTTCATGAGTTTTATCAATGTCTCACCACTATACAGTACACATAAAACTAATAGAATATTGAATATCAAGTGTGATTCTAAAATTTTTAAGAAAAAATAAGCTTCAGCTTCAGTGAATAAAAGGGAAACCCATCTTAGCTCAGCACCGGTTTAGCAACAAGTACCACTCTGGGTTTTCTTCTGCGCAGAGGCCCACTCAGTTACAGAGCCTGAGAAAGAGGTCAGTTGAAGAGCATCGGGCAGCTTTGCCTGTTGGTCTGATTTCACAGAGTGGAGCTTCAATGACGGAATTTGAGGGCATCTGCCTGAGCACAGAGTGTGTGTTCTCTGAACTGCAGCAGGTTGCCTCTGCTGCTGCACTTAAAGGCCAGAGATTTGGAGAAAAAATGAAATTTGGCTAATCTATGGAGAGATATGATGTGGCAAACAAGAGAAGTAGGTTTTCTTTTTAAAAAATAGCCAGTTATAATAATTGACTTACTAGGAAAACAAGTGCCCAACTGCCAGAGATCATTTGAAACCAATATCATGTGAGCACATCAGTGGTTCTGCTGTGAGCACTGCACCCAGGTGAACCGGGTGAGCAAGCCCAGGTCAGCAGTTCTTTTTCTGGGTGATGGGAGTAGGGTGATTAATGACCCTTTCCTAACAGAAATTTTAAAAGGCATCTTAGCAATTTTCAAGGCCTTCCTAAAGAAAGCAGGGATACAAACATAGTCCATATTGCCTAATTCTAAACAAAGCAAAAGAAAAAAGGGGGGAAGAAGGACTTTTTCAAATATTTTATTTATTTATCTTTTAGAGAGAGAGGAGGAGGGAGGGAGAAAGAGAAGAGACACATTAATATGTGGTTGCCTCTTGAATGCCCCCTAGTGGGAACCTGGCATATGCCCTATCAAGAATCAAACCAGCAACCCTTTGATTCACAGGCCAGCACTCAATCCACTGAGCCACACCAGCCAGGGCACAAAGACTTTTGATAAGAGTGTTTCAAACACTCACTTACCTAAGGAGGCCGCCCTCTTCCATCTGTTTAAAGAAATATTACCATAGGAACATACACATCTTAAAATTCTCCTCTATATATTAAAACAAAGTTTTTGCTATATGAATGAATAAATTCAATTTATTCCAATGGTTATAAATTAATGCTTTTTGCACTTCCATGCCAGTGTGTTGGCTAAACAATTATTTATTCATTTATGTATGTATTTTTAAAAAGAACTTATTTTGGTTTATGTAATGAAGTAATTTATACAATGGACTATATTTTAAAAGTAGTTATATGTGTGTGATTTGAAGGGAATGATGCACAAGGAATAAGATTCCTCTAAAATCTTTATTTCAAGGAGTTTTCCTATGTTTCCACTTAGCAATACAAAACATTTCTTATTTTTGTAGGAAAATAAGTAATATTTTTCTACAAAAAGAAGTCAGATCATGTATGGGATGGTTCATATACCAAAGAATATATATATATACACACACACTCACACACACACACATATATATATATATATATATATATATGAATTCTATGATGCTAATATCAAAAACAAACAAGCAAACAAAACAACACTATGAGACCATATGTCAGTACCCATCATTTATCATTCTGACCAACAGCTGAGAACTTTGTTTTTTCTCAAACAAATCTTAACCAGTGTGTAAGGACCATAGAGGACATGTGTTTTTTGAGTGAACACCTAAACCCTTATAGTAGATTTCGACTCCCACTTAATTTAGAACATTAAATGATTTTGTGTTTGATATTCACACTGTGAATAGAGCCAGTTCCCACCTACCTCATGTTAAATGTCCTTTCTTGCCTTTGTGACAATACTGGACATCACTGCGGTAATCCCTGTATCTCAGTGTGTGCTGTTCAGAGTGACCACAGGAAGGCTCTGTCTTCCTGGGCCACACTGAGTACCTCTGCCCCGAACTAAGAAATCGCTCTGGGGAGGACTGAAGTCTTCACTACATTACATTCTTTGAGGGTGCTCACCAGTTTTTTCACTTTCATGCATTATGTATACAAGATCCTCTTGCTTGAATGATGCTCAGCTGCTTTCCTTTCTATCACCAAAACACACACACAGATGTGAACACTTACACGCGAAACTTCCCCTCCTGTCTTTCCAGGATTCTTCTAAGGAAGGATATTTGGTGTAAAATGTATTGTGTTTATTTAAGTCCATTCATATTTGAGCCACCAACAGAAATTTCATTAAATTTGAATCTAGAAGTTCATCAGAGATGAAGAACTTACCTTCTGTGAGCTGGAGAGGTGAGGGTGAAATAGTTCTGATCATCAGAAACTTGTAGTGACACAAATAGTGTAGATAAAGCTCAAAACTCCAGTCCCCTCATAGCCCCTCCAGGTTACTTTGCACAGTTGCTGCCCTCTGGTGATCACATATCAAATCGCAGTTCCCAATAGGGTCAGTTTTTGTCCTACCCCAGGTCATGCCTAGGAGCCAAACCAGAAAAAGTCAGTCTCAAGTGAATTCAGGCTCCTGGGTGAAAAGTCGTTGTGATTTTCAGGATGGTGAAGGCAGAGTGTTAAACCTACCTGCAGCTCTTAGTGACTGCGCAGAGTGTGAACCCATGAAGCTAAACTTCCCCAGCAGTGCCAATGAAGGTGTTCATCCTCCAAGGCAAATTAACACCAAACTCAACACATAAAAGCCATTCAAACTAATGACTAGTATCATCCTTAATGGTTTCAACTACAGGTTTTCTTGCTAGAAATTATTAAAAGGGCTAGATGTCTGAATGCCTCAGTAGACACATGGGCTTTGAATGTTGGAAGTGAAAGCCTGCTAACCTTGGTACTTTTCAGACAATAACATTAGTGATATCAGTGACACCAGGGGAAAGGTCAGCTGCAAGAGCTGGCAGTTTATGCAAAGCATTACATCCACATCTGTGACCATTCAGGGATCTGCCACACAGTGTGGGCTATACTGGACATACCCTCCAGAGTAAAAGACAAGTTGTTGTGCTTCTACCTCCATCCAGTTAATGTTAGAAGAATGAAAAGTGCTGTATGAACCCTCTGGTTTGACCTAATAAGGGAATGATATTCAGAATTCTAGGCTTCATGGCAAGGCCATGCTTTTTACAGCAATATGCAATAGCTCTTGACTGGCTTTTAAATCCAAGAGGAGTCAGATTGTCTAAATATGGGCTGTAATGGGACAAGGGAGCCAGACCTGCTCAGATTTTGGTTCTATTGCATGCATGGATGTGAAGGTCAAGTGGGAAGGGCAGCGTCCATCACAAGTAGAAATGATAGTTCTGGATTAGACAAGGGCAGGTGGCCCAGACAATTAGCACCCACTGCTTCAGCAAGGGGCCTGTCACACAGCTTTCACCATGGACTCACAGGAAGTTCACTGTCACTTTTAACAAAGAAGTCAACATCTCCACTCTGAGTTCATTCTGGCCCTCAGTTCCCCCTCTACATCACACACACCATCAGCCACCCTTTTTGCCTCTCCTCAGGCATTTATTCAATCCACTAACACACAAATCCCCTAAAATATGGCTTATTTGCTGACTCAGCTGAGGCACATCTCAAAACATTGGATTGAGTTTTAGTTATTCACAGTTCTCCAAGGCCATGTGGAAACAGTAGCCCTCAGACCACACTTGGAGGGCCTGCTCCACATGTTTCCACTAGGTTGAAACAGAAACTGGGCACCATTGACCTTCAATCATGTCCTCATCCTCATGCCTACCCTGCATTCCCCACCTTTGCCAGGCTCCATGCAACCCCTCTGCTAGTCTGACTACCACACCCTCCAAATCCCTTCCTAACTAAAATTAGTGTCCTCATGGTGTCCCCAATCTTACAAACTTTCATTGCTCTTCAGATTCTTAATCCTCAACAGGATGCTCATCTCATCTCTCCCTTGATTCTTGTCCCATGACTCCTGTTTCATAATATCTGTTGCCTATTACATCTGATTTTCCCTCTTATACTAGACTTAGAGCACTCATCTGAGTCTTCAAACATTACTCTTTCTGCCAACCCTGTGTCTTTCCCCACACACCCATCCTAGTCTTGGAGAATGGCTCCCCTCCCTTAACTGCATCAGCTCCAGGGGCCCCTCCCTCATCACTTAGGACTTAGGTCAGCCCAGTACTTGTATGCCTCAGCCCCATCCTGTGCTCCCTTAATTAATGAAACCCTCCTCTATCACCTTCTTCTGTCCTCTTTAATCCATACAATGCCTAACACCCAAATCCCATGTGCTTTATACTTTCCCATCAGGATCCTGAGCACAATCTATTTCTTTTTGACCCCCCTGTATGCACACTTGCCTACCCACATTCCACCTTTGACCAGAGGATTCAGTCAAATGCCTCAGAGGACCAAAGGAGGATTAAAAAGTAGACCAGAAAAGAGATGTATTTCCCATTTCTCAAGTTCTGATTATAGACACTGAAGGTAGAATTGTAGACTTTGTAAACGTAACAGAGAAATCTAAGAATAAGGACATTAATTTGTGCCCTGAGTTGCAGGTCATGGGAGACACAAAACAGTGTCTCTCAGTGCAGGCCTATGGGAACTGAAGTCACAGGGACCTGCATGTTTACTAGACCTTTTGGGGTTCATGTCAGAGTAATTTTCAAACCTCTGTAATCTTCCTGATAGGTGAGTGAAAATGTATGTACAATATAAACACTGTTGGTTTGTAGGCCACAGCAGCGGTGCAGAGGTTCACACTTTCTCTTTCTATCAGACTCTAAGACAAAGGCCACATCAAGGTAAACTCATCCTGAAAGAAATCTGGGCAGTCAGGTCATCTTTGGCAGTGTACACCAATTCAGAAGGAAGACAGGACAAAAGGAAACAGTAGTAAAATTCCAGCCAGAGTTTTTAAAATTGGAAGATTTGAAAATAAGGTAAGTATGAGCACTATGAGTGAGGGGAAAAGATCTGCTAATTACAAGTAGGTGATGTCAGAGTGAAAGATGCATCAAACAAATCTAAACAGGCAAGAGAGACTTTCTTAAAGACCATGTGTTAGTATAGTGAGTGAGAATGCAACACCCTTGAAAGAGAAGGCTGAGAAGATTTTAAGAAAAAGAGAGACTCAAAGACACCTCTGTGCACTCTTTGGCTTTATAGAAAAGAAATGTAAAGTAAAGCATTTCATGAAATCTTCCCAGTATATCTTTCTACCTCATGTTTTCAAAGGTCCACACAGAAGTTAATCTTCTATTGTCCCAGAGAGATGAGACAAAGACACCAGGAGGATTAAATTTAAAGTCACAGGTGTATGCCCTTGTGACAGATACACTCTGAATCATAACACTGGCAAGAAGATTTTAAGGAGACTCATGTACATTTAAAATGGGCAATTGAAGAATCAACAATCACAAATTGCAATTCCATTTATGAAGAAACTGTTCTAAAAGTGTGGAGGTCAGAGGTCTTCTGTCAGGAAGAACCTGTGTAAAGATCAGTGATGCTGAGGAACATGAAGGCCTATGGGTCATAACAAACCTGCTTTCTGCACAGTGGTGGGAAGCACAACTACATCTCTTTCAGCCAAGACCCTGTTTTCATGTCCAAAAGTTACTGCAATTTATAAAGAGTTGCAAAACAACAGAGAGTCCCTGAACAGAGCCAGAATCTGATCTCCCAGAAGGCTGTGCTTCAGATATTTCCATTTAGACACTACATTTTTCTGTACAGTAACATTCCCCCTCTTTAAACACAATCCCTAAGGAAGAAATGTGTATTTGATCCTACAATATGGCTGAAGTCACGTGATTTAACCTCATTAGTTATGTAAGAGCATAAGAACTGACTTTCACCACTTGGTTTGCTCTGATGAAGATTTTTCAGCAGAACACATGGTGGGAATTTTGTCACTTGAGGTTAAGGAGCTTCACTCTCACACTTCACCTGCAGTCTCTGTAGCTTTTAGTGATGTACTCTTCTTCAGGAGGTACCAAAAGACCAAGATTTCAAACTTAGCTTCATAAACTGTGGGTCCATTTCTAATTCCATAGACATTGGTCTGAACTAGGACATTTGAGATAAAGTCCTCGCTTTATTACCAAAATTTCCAATTACATCTTATTAACAGAAAGAACAGAAATGGACTAAACTAATCAGATGATTTTACTGACATATAAATAACAATACTGGAGACTTCAGAAATCTTTTGTAAGCTATCTAAGAGAAAGACTAAGATCAGTGTTGCTATCCTCAGGGGTGTCCTCTTGTCCATCCACATTGTCTACAACTGTGATCAGATGCCTCCTTATGTTTGTATGGAGAAGTTACAGAGCTCAGATTCTCTGAGCTCATCACCTGCTCCAATTGGCTATCATACAACCACTGCTCATTCTCTGAAGAACACAATGTTAACTCCGCTGTGAACATGGTACAAATGAGACCAAACCAAGGCGGGGGTTGGTTTGAAATGTGACCTTAACTCAACAATAATGACAATGTCAGCTCACATTTTTGAGCATTTATTGACTTAATGTAAATCTTTTCAGAACTATTCACCTGCAGACAAATATATTATAATAATGCAAAGAAACTTAACTTAGAGTTTAGTAACACAGAAGAAGAAAGGAAGGTCACTAATATAGCACATGCAGTTCAAGGGGCCGACTTTCAACCCACATCATGGGGTTTGATGCTTTACACTTGTAAACCCCAGCATCTTCCCTCTTGACTGGGTGTATGGTGAGTCTTCTGCTGTTCCGAGACAGCTTCATTCTGTCTGTGAACTGCAGATGAGTGCAATTGAACAGCCACTGGATGGAGAGAGCATTTGTATAGCAGGTCAAGGCCACATCCTCTTCATTCTCTATGACTCCATAGCTGCTGGCTACGAGCACGGGCCCTCTCAGATGCTCTGTGTAGAAACAGAGCATGTGAATCTTTGAGAATGTGCTTGAGACATGGAGCCATGCTGCTTCCTCAGAGGCCTCCACCACTCACAGTCCACAGTGAGCTATGTAAAGGTCACCAGGGTATGGTCTTGACATTTGCAGAGAGAAAATTGTCTCAGTTCAGGTGAGAGTATGTAAAGTGAAAAATGCACCTCCTCTCTGAGCCCATCTAACCTCAGGGGGATTCTCTACCTGTTCCCTCACTCATCTCTCTAGTAGCAGCACACAAAACCCCTTCCCAGTGCATGTGGCTCCTAACCTCATCATCAGGTACACTTCTTCTCACATGAGCTTTATTGATCTTTTCCTAGAACATTTCTTTTGACCTCACAAATCTTCAGGTTCCACTCCTTATGAAAACATTTATGTACTCTGGGGAAGGCAAGCTTACCAACTTTGTCCATCTGTGGGGCCAAGAGAAGTTTACAACAAATTGAAAAGCATTCAGCTTTTGTTAAAAAATATTAGGCATTAAGGATGTCCCAATCCATTTCCCATGGCTTACACCTTGAGGATTTCTATCTAAAAGGCTCCTAACTCTGAACAAGAATTTATTTCCTTGCCAAATGAATCATTATCATGGTATAATTTATCTCTGGAGGGAAGTAGTTAAGGTTTGAACAAAGGACATTGACTGTAGGAATAGAAGAAAACTATCCATATAATAAATTCCATACATAGCTGCCCAGAGCTAATACAATATTGCCCAGACCACCTGACTTTCTGGTAAACCAGAACCTTTCCTTGCAGCTGCACAGAATTCTGTCACCAAGCCAAAGTGTGTTTCTATGGGCACCATTTCCAAGGACTTGCTAGAGACTGGGGTTTGAGTGAAACAGCACATAAACTCCAGAAGCAAGCAGTAGGTTGACTACTCAGGCCTTGTGGTCAAGAGGTGGATCAAGTCTTTTCAGGCAATGTGACGAAAATCAGCCAGTGAGGCAATGAATGATAGATCAGGGTCCAAGAAGTGATTTAGCAAAGAAAAAATAAAAGGACAGGCGGAAGCTCAAAATGCAGCATATACATGTGCTCTGCCCATGATCATTAAAGTTTTTCTCTGTCCCCTCATGGCAGGTGAGGACTTGTGCAAATGGAAACTGAGTGACTTACAGCAAATGGGAAGCACTGACTTCCTGAAATTCCAGTGCTTGTGCAATTTGTGTAAGGTGGCCATGAGACAGAACTGTGGAAAAACTTAAAATTATTCTGTATGTGAAATGATGATTAATATTCCAGGGCCTAAGACTAATTGAAAGAAAGACTATTTTCTTACCAAAAAAAAAAAAAAAAAGGAAAGGATCTGAGATAATGGTTTTAGTTCCTGGAGGCACAGAAAGCCTGCCTCTCATGGCAGGAATTTAAATTACTCTGTATCCAGGTTTCAGGCTCCAAAGTGATTTTGGATCATTCATTCACTCTCACTCATTCCCCATTTATTTTTTCCTAATTCATCAACAGCAACTCAGTGTATGTTACTTATTAGTCCCTGAGCTGGTTTCAGGGGTATAGTGGGGAGTAAAAATACAAAGTCCTTTCATTTATATCTGCTGGGAGGGACTGCACCAAAGCAGGAAACAAATAAGTGATGAAAAATCCCATGCAGGGAGGTGTGAATAGGCCCCCTGAGGGGGATGCCTGAGTGATCTATACAGTGATTCTGATTGTTACTGCAGGTACTTTGGTTCTAATGTAAAAATAGATTCTGTCTCCATGTTTTCAATCCACAGGCCAAATTGTATTCCTATGAGCTGAGGACACTTAAAAAAGTCTCTGAACAAGTTTTTTCTTCTTTTTTTCTTGGTTTAGAATCTAAAGACCCTCTTCTATGGTCCCCAAAGTAGAGAAATTCAGTCTATAGCTACAGGCAGCCTAAATGTGACTCTGATGAGCTGCTCATATTCTGTGTGACTCTGCTGTAGTGACTATCTCCCTGTTCCTCAGTTTGTTCTCAATGAAGAAGGTTGTCACCATGTTAACTGTAAAATATTGTCATTATCTGACCTACATCTGGAAATAGAGAAGCTGCTCAAAGGAAACACCTCTTATTGACCAACTCCCACATCTCTTATTGGTCTGTGCTGATCCCTGGTGAATGAGACCTTCCAGGAGCATCTTTTTTCCTCAGTTTGTTTCTGAAGATGCTGACCTTCTACTGAACCTTCCTAAGTCCCCCAGGACAGTGAGCTATATCCACAGACATTGTCTAACTGTGCTCTCCACACATAGACTCAGGTGATGCCAAACTCCATTTCTGCCAAGATGTGACTCTTGGGCCTGAGCCAGGACCAGTGACAGGCTCAGGAGTCTTGTGAGTCAGGGACCCATTAAATCATTGCACACTCAGCCCTTTTGAGGCACCAAACCCAAACTGGCATAGGCTGCCTTGCATCCCTGGAGAACAGAACCTGGGCACAGTGTTCTGGGGGTGGATTTCTGAGCTGAGCCCTATGTGAATATCAGGGGGCCTCTCAGACCATGCTCTGACCTAGTATAGCAGGATCAGCCTCAGGTCAAGTTCATAGGATCATGCTCAAGGGGCTGAACTGAGACTGGTCTCCCTCTGCTGAGTTACTCTCATCTCATCACTGACCCTTCTGTCTGCAGTGAATGTCTGCCAGGCTTCAAGTTGGGAAGAGAACTGAGATCTTAAGAAGTTTGTCTACACTCTGTATATCCTGCATTAAAAGTCAAAACCAAACCTGAAACAAAATGCAGAAGAGAATGGAGGTGTGTCCAGGACTGTCAGTCCTGTGTGTGAAGTAGGAGTCACCCCACCCAAGCCCCAGTCATCAGAGAGCAATCACTCACCAAATACATCAAGTTGCCCAAATCCTATTTCTGTTTCTGAATCTGGAAAGTGAGCCACTATGGTGTATATTCCTGCATCCATCATGGTGACCTTCTTCAACAGCAAGGACCCATCATCCTTTAATATCTGCCGTCCATTGTGTTCAGGACCACTTAAATGGAAAGTTGATGTCATAATAAAAAATGAGATTACATTATTTTGGTCCTCGCCTTCCCCCTTGTACCACATGATGCCTACAACCTCAGGAGGCTTATTGTGGATACGCAGAACTACATCTTTCCCTTGGGTAGCATAGGTCGACACGATACTAATTTCAGCTGTGGTGGGTGCACTCCAGAAGGTTAAGAGTGAAACTAGGAAACAAGAAAAAAATGAATCAATATTTGTATCTATGCACTGCGACAGAGAGATGAGGCCCTGAATCCTGAGCGGTTCTCTTTATCTCTCATCCTTGGTCTGCAGGTGAGTGTGTGTCTCCCATGGTCAAGGTCAAGAGCATGGCCCCCATTACTTCAGCAACCCTGAAGCTGTTATTTTTTCTGTTTCAAATACTTTGTTTCAGGTGTTTGTCTTAGTCACCTCCTCACTATGTTTAGACCCCTTCTGAAATTCAGGGGCGGTTTTTAAAAGACATGTTTGCTGACCACCTTCTCTAAAGATATCTGCCTTCACTTTGTGACCTGTCCTGCCCTGTTTTATTCATGGCTGTTGTGGATACCTGACCTCACATCTAGACATTTCTTTGTTCCTCTCTCCTCCATAGAACATGGCCTTTCTGAGGGCAGGGCTTATCTGATCTAGTACCCCCAATGATTACAAAAACTTGAAAATACATGGGGTTGAATTAAGGAGTCCTGTACCTCCTGAGGCTAATTTGCCCATTTCCTGGATTTGCAGTAAATAAAATGCCTAGCACCCCTGGTTTAATTTTTCTGGTGTTTCCTGACATAAATCATTATTACTGTTACCAGTTTTTGTAACTCAGTACTCAGTGATGAACAACAGGAAATGAATAACAATCTACGTTTTCCTGCCTCCCACCATTTCCAGATTATGAGATTTTCCTCTTGCTGAGCCCCTTTACCCATCCTACTCTTCCTTTTTGTCCTTTACACTCAAGTACAATCAGAAGCCTTCCCTCTTTTCTCAGAGCACTGGTGTCTCCTGATGACCCAATTCAGTCTCTGTGTCCGATCCTTAGTCTACCCAAAGGAATTGTCTCCTACTTACCAACCAGCAGGAGCCCTTGACAGTGGACAAACCTTCTGTGGATAGAGACTGAACGGGACCCCATGGTGTATGTTGTCTGCTCAGTTTATGTCTTTTTGATAGAAGCTTGAGGTTCTGTAAAGCTCACAGGCACTTCTGTCCAGAATGGTGCAGTCTGCTGTGTGTCCTACCTGTGCACTGAGCTTTATTCTGGGCCAAGGTTACCAGTCTTGTTATGTGGGTTGGGGGCAGGGAGAATGCACATGACCATCCCACTCCCTGCTCTAGTTTGTGCCACCTTTTCCCTTCTAACCAGTACTACACTGTTATAACTTGGTTCCCTAGGAATTCCTGAGGCCTCTCAACACCACACAAACACACATGCAAACTCATGCATGCATGCATAAGCACACGCACATATATACCCACTCTCATGCAGTATCTGGAAAAATTCAAGCCTGGGGTTTGTGGGTTTAGGGATTTCTCCACAGCTTCCTGTCAGGTGCCCAGCTGTCTTTCCCAAAGCCCCTCTCTCTAACATTTGAGTCTTCCCTTCAGAGCAGTAGTTTTTGAACTAAGTCACAGAAACCTGTCAAAAGGAAGTCACTCCTGCTTTTCATCAGATCACCTGTGAAACATTGTAACATTGCAATGCCCAGGTGACATCTTCAAAATATAGCTTAAGCAGCTATCTAGCTAATGTGGGTGCCCATTCAGAATGAGATTCCTTCTTGTGAAAGTAGAACCAACTCTCCTGCTCTCCTATGCACAGGGGAAGTCTCCAGATCCTGTTAAAGGGCAGATTCTGACTGCGTGCAGTAGGCCAGAGACTCTATCTGACAAGCTCATAGGGGAGGCTGATCTTAATGTCCTGTGGAGCTCACTTGGAATCCCAAGGCTGACAGGAATGCAAGTGTCTTCAGAGGATGTCATACTAATGCCAGCACTGGCCTCTGCTGTGTCTTTAGCTTGGTTCTGTCAGCACCAGACAGAGAGTCCCAGATATCATCAAGGAGGGGGATTATTTGCTTGTGACACAGAAACCCAGCTGGGTACCAGGTCTTCCCCATGTTCTCAAAAGATCTCTGGTTTTATTTTTTGCCCCCCATGAAGGTAACAGAAATAACTCTGGGGATGAGAAGTGGTCAAACTTGGTGATAATTGCAGAGGGGAGCCTTCTTCTATCTCAGGTCATCACCAGACTGGCTTTAGCTTCCAGGGATAAAATCTGAAAACAGGAATTCTTAGTAGGACACGCAGTTTTGCGTGTGAAGTGGGAGATGTCCTCTGTGTCCCAGGAAGAAAGGACTGTGGTGAAAGGTCAGGTGCCTGTAGGCTGCCTGGTTCTCAAGAATCACTTTCAGGTAGACCATTCCTCTCCAGATCTGTTTGTAGAACCTGTACTTATGCTGCTGGCTGTTGGGAAAACCTTGAGTTAACCCTGGGAAGATTCCTTGTTGTCAGCAGATTGCCCATGAATGATACCAGGCATGGAGTAGAGACCATCACAGAAAACCCTGAGAAATGTGGGGGGGTGGAGGGCTCCACCTGCAAGATCCCCCCAGCTGCCATGGATAAGAATAAGTCTACTAAGATATAATCTGCTTGGGGAGGAATGGTGGCCAATCTCTCAAGGGAGAAGTGCCAAGAGCCTTTTCCTCAATGGATTTTTATTTCATTCATTTTGCATAGGAATACAGGCTCATTAATCACTGTCAGGCAGTAAGGAGCAAGCACAGAACTCCGAGGGCCTATTTTGAGTCACAGTCAGATAGCTAAAGAGCAATAAAACTTTGAGGAACAAACTCACTCGTTGCTTGGACCCTTAGCTAATTGAGAGCATTCTAAACAAAGCAGGTTTCACAGGACTTTACATATTCTTTCTTAGGCCTGATTGCCCTAGGGAACCTGCCCTTTCCAGCACAGGGAGGTACCTACCACCAGCATTGTTTCAGGTTTAAGGCATTGTCTCAGGCTTAAATGAGGCATGGGGAGTGAGACAGCCAAGAGATTAGGAGACTTCTCACAGACAGAAGTAAGACCCAGGCTATGTCATAGCCAGGGTTGAGGATCCATCACCTCCTTTTGCTGTAGCCTCTCAAGTCCTTCATTAGGGCCTACACATGATCATGCCTGTCTTAGGTCATTCTCCCCTTGGGGAATCTTATCCATCATTGGCTAACTGATCAAGCATTGGGGGACAGGCAGGGTGAAGCAAAGTGTGCAGAGGCAGCTCCCCTGCCAGGGAGATAAGCCTTGTCTCCTTAGTGACTTACAGTCCAAAGGTCGCTCACTCAGCCTTAGCTATGGGGAGGTTATAGCTTGTGAAACCAGGCAGGGCAGTTCCCAACTAGACTCTGTCAAGGTTAAAAAAAAAGCCAAAGCTTATACAGCAATGTAATGAGTTTTTCTGAGCCAAACTGACCTTATATGCCTTGGAGAAAGGGCTCAAATCCTTTGAAGAAAGGCAATTTTTCAGTTTATTTTATACACTATCATCAAAGTAGAAGATGAAAAAATTTGGATAAAATCCAGGAGGAGGTAAAAGAAAACATAGCAGAGAAATCCCCAAAATGGGAAAAAAGGCAAAAATGGAGAAACATATTTTTAACATTGGTGGGTAGAGGATAATTAGCATTTACAGGACACAGGGACGGTGCACATGGGGCCAGATAACATAAAGGATGCTGTGGTCTCATACTCTTGCCCCAGACTCTGTGATGTGAATGGCCCAGTGAAGATAAAATTACTCTGATGTGTCAAAGTTATGCTATCCAAGATGCACAAAAATGGGTCAGTGTTCATTTAAATTAAAGACCAACCTTTCTTAAGGAAAATATAGGACTGGCATATGACAACCTGCCAAGTTAGAAATTTCTAATGAAAACATTCTGTGAGCCCTTTCTCCAAGGCATATAAGGTCAGTTTGGCTCAGACAAACTCATTACATTGCTGTATAAGCTTTGGATTTTTTTAAAACCTTGATAAAGCCTAGTAGCATATCTTCTCTGTTGGGAACTGCCCTGCCTGGCTTCAGAAGCTATAACCTCCCCATGGCTAAGGCTGAGTGACCGACCTTTGGACCGTAAGTCACTAAGGAGACAGGACTGCCATGTTGCTCCCTGAGCTTGTCAGTGTTATTCCAGAGCCCATTTGTGTTAATAGTCTCTAAAAGTAGCAGGCTCCACAGAGCAGCCATGAGGGAGTACCCAAGAAAGGCCTGTTGAAGCAGGGGGTGAAAATCAGGCTACTTCTCCATCTTAGTCAAAGACCAGTTCCGAGGTCTATTTCCTGTGTGTCTCAATGTTGCTGCCTAGAGGACAGAAGCAGACCTGCAGCCAATGTCAGGTGCTGTACAAGGTCACTGAACAGTACAGCGTGAACCCAGTGAAAAGGCAGGCATTGTCCAGAATATTATGAGTCCACTGTCAGGAGAACTGTTCCACCAGGGGCATGTGCTGAGTCAGACAGCTCTCTGCTTTCAAGTATCCAAAAGGAGGGCCTGGTGAAGGTTCTCCTGAGGCTTTTGGAAGAGGTACTGGCCTGGAGGGTCGATCAAAAACATGCCTTTTGTGTCCACCATCACTACATTGGGATGTTGCATATAAGTCATTTCTGTGTCCCAGTCTGCCCACAGGGTCCAGGAGCAGCAGAATCTCTACATGAATGCATACTCAAACAGGGGCCCTCTGTGTTCTCTTGTTAGGGGAAGAGAGGTTCTTGTAGAACCCTCAGCACATCAGAGATGGACCCAGCCACAGATTCTTGGCTCTCCTGTCCCATTCTGCACAGGAAGTTTCCCTTGTTCCCTAGGACATCATGACCTACACAGATGTCTTTAAAAACAACAGGCAGGTGTCCGTCAGACCAGGAATTTTGGGAATGAAAAGCCTTCCCTAATTCCTAAAAGGTCAGGATGAGCTCTTTCCTCCCCTGGCAGTAAGTCTTCCAGGGATTGAGGAACCAGTGTTTCTGATCTCTCAGGTATCTTTGAAAATAGGAAAAATCAAGGCCTGGGGTGATGAGACATAGCTCACAAGCTAGGACTGTGGAGATCTGTGACTTTGGAGGAATAAATTCAGTTTAATCCCCACTGTTAGGAGGTTCCTTTCATTCTTCCTGGCTGTATGAGAAGTAAAAGCCTGACCCTAGCATGTCCCCAAGCAGGCAGCATCCTCCTGTCATGCTGACACCAGTGCCTTTGTGTCTATAAGAACATAATTTGACTGCAAGTGTCACACAGAGTGACAGGCTTCCACTGGGTAGCTTCCTTTATTGATTTAACATGTGCTAATGGAGCATCTGTCATGTGTCAGGCTCTTGGCTGGGCCCTGGAAACTCCAAACAGTATAAGAAAAGTGTGGGCCCTGTGCTCATTGACTTTACCTCATAACACAGACAGGTTGTCAGGTACATCATGGCTCTAGGAACTTAATTATAATCCCATGAAGATCCTCAAAAGAAAACTTCTGGTTCCTCCACAGTATGTAGTTGAGTCTGGGGAACACAGAGAGGAACACTTCTGAGAAAGTACCCACTTGCCTGAAACCTGGAGAGTTAGTGGTCATTTACTCCCTAAAGAACATAGGGTGTTAAAAAAGAAAAGCTTCCTCAAAAGACTGGCATTTGTAGGGGTGATGATTGGCTGGATGGAAGAGTAGACAGGCTCCATTGCAGGATCCTGAATAGTTAGAAAGAATGTGGAATGAGCAACACTCTTGGGGTTGGACCCCTGCTGCACTATGGGTGCTGCTGAGGTGGAGTCAGTGGTTCCCCAGGAAGGTTCCATCTGCAGAGTGAGTCAGCCACCACCTGTGGACAAGTAGAAACATGGGCAAGAAAATGTCATGTTACAGTTGGGTATCTTTTTTTATTTTTTTATTTTTAATTTATTTATTTTGTTTTTTAGCTTTGGACTTTGTTTTCAGCTTATACTTAGGCAAAATTTCATAGATGTATATAATTGTAATATAGTTATTGAATTATAGTTGAATATAATGAGCTTAACATATTGAAAGTATGCAATTTATGAAGTGTTTTTCAGATGCAAGCACCAGAGAAGTTGAACAATAAAAATAAAGACCATGCCCCTTGCTACTAAAGTCTTCTCATGACCTCTTATAATCTCCTTTCTTCAACTCTCCACCTCCTTTTTCAGTGTTAAGGGAATTTTCTTCAGTTTTTTTTTTTCATTATAAATTCATTGCTACTTTCTGGAATTTTCAAAATTTTTATCATAAGGTATTTAATTTGAGGTCTATTTTTTTCATAGTTCTTTCTTTTTATTCTCTAGTTTTTTTCTAATCCCAGGGATGCATTAATTTTGTTTACCTCTTCACCACCCTTTATGGACACTTGTGTTGTTTCCAACTTTGGGCTCTTACAAGTAACCCTGCTATGAACTTGTGTGCAAAGAAGTCTTTAACTCAAAGAATCAGCAATTGCAAAACCGTAAGTATCTAGAGGAATGGAAGTTAGGGAGTTATTCCTGGAGCCTGGTCTCAGGGTCTCATGGCCATAGCCCACCCAGAGGTAAACAAACACCTGCTTTTTCACATAAAACTCTGTCTGCCACAGCCCACCTGTCAGTCAACACAGTAACAGAAATAATGTTTCCATATCAGGTGCAGCTTCTAAATTAGGAAACAGTGAACCTCAGAAACTGCATCTAATTCACATCTGGATTCTCAATCACTAGGATTAGGGAGAAGGTAGTGTCTAACTTTGAGTCCCTCTGATATAAAAGAAGCCTAATAAAATGAAGCACGTATGCCAAGTGCTGGCAGATAATATGTGACACTTCTGAGCCCACCTGCAGCTGTGTGATCTGCATAAGGGACTCTACCTCAATAAGCATCAGTTCTCTCATGTGATGTCATAAAATATGTCTGGGCTTTTTTCTTAGATTTTAATAAAGAGCAGCGAACTCTTCTGGAATTCTAAGGGATGAGGGTGATAAGAGTGTCTTTGGTTGTGATGACGCAACTCTTGGCAGGCCTCTGGGTAGTTGCAGAGTGAGGGCAGGTCACCAGAAAGACCAAGTTGTGATCAGAAGCTTGAAATTTTCAGCTGTCAATGTAAGAAATGTTTCAACCTGATGGGAATTATTAGGATTCTACTTGGGTCACACATGATGACAATTGTGGGAAGCAAAACCACAACGGACTGAGAGAATGTTCTGACACATGGCAGTGTCGCCCCTCATTTTATACAGTACAGTGAATGCCAGAGGTCTAAGGAGTTACACGAAATCCACAGGCTATCCATTAAGGAATTGGAGGATGCAAAGTGCAGGAATCTCTGAGACAGGATAAAAAGTAAAACAAATGGACACAATTTGTTATGTTAGTTGGTACAGGAAAGATAGAAGTTAACAATAAACACAATAACCATAGTAATGAGAGGGTATGTGGTCTCTGATATGGTACAGTGAGGGTTCTGGAATAAGGAAAACTACCCTGACATTTTAAAGGTATGTTATGTTAAAGGAAAAAATAAAAACAAAATAAATACCCTATTTAAGGTACAGATTCACTTTCATCAGGAAAGAGATTGGCCTTGGACATGACTATTCATCATGGCTCACTTTTGGTTAAAATTTTAATTTCAGACCATCCTACCAGGTCACCTCAGGTCTCTGAGTTTGTAAGCCCCACCACACAGGCCTCCCCTGAGCTCCTCAGGTTCAGTATATGGCCCCATTTTTGTCGGCACTGCCCTCTTTGGTTATAAATCAACCTAAAAGATGCATTGGTGACCAATCTTTTAGTGAGATAATATTGTCTCAAGTGCTGGGAATGGATTCTTAGGAAGTTTTAGCATTTGCCTTGCTGAACAATAAACCAGTTGTGATGCAGCGAGACCTTCACCTTGGATGGAAGTCAAAGCCGAATGTTCTAAAAAGAGAAAAGCAGGTAAATGGGAGGCAGTCAGTCCCACAGGCCTTTCTGTGAAAAACGCTCTGGATCATTTCTAACTTGTAAGCTACCATGATCTAAGTTGCGGTGTGTCATTTCTCTGTGTTTTGCATTTTGTATTACATTTACTTATAGTTTGCGGGCATACTATGCACTGATCCAGTTTTACCCATCTGACCACAGGATGGGGTCATATTTACTATGGCCCACCTGTTATGAATTATTAATTATGAATTATCCATTATTACTCTGATTTCTGCTAACTGTGCACTTGGAAGCTGTCACCTTAAAGTTTATTTGGGGACCAGGCTCTAAGAACACAATCCTGTAAAGTACAAGTAGCATCTAAAAGTGCCACAATTGAAAACAGTAAGTTTCATAAGTACATTTCCTCTGCTTCAGCAGCAGGCATGGAGGGCCATGTTTCATAGCCACTTCAGCCTCCATTTGAATAATATAGTTAGCAGTCCCTATTGAGTTAGAGTATGAGGGCAGTCATATATTTAGGTTCTAACATTTATTCATAAAATTATTTCTCAATATTTTATTATAGTAATATTCTACAACTTTCTTTGATCTTAGTTATTTGCTCTTTACTCAGAAATAACCAACTTAATAGGACAAACAACACACTTTTTAAAAACAAGATTTTATAAATCTATTTTTAGAGAGAGGGGAAGGGAGAGAGAAAGAGAGGGAGGGGATCATCCATGTGTGCTTGACTCTCACATACCCCTGCAGGGCAGGTGCCCTAACTGGGAATCAACCTGGCAACCCTTTGGTTTGTTGGCTCTGCTCAGTCCACTAAACCACACCAGCCAGGGTTAAACACCTGACTTTTAAACTCTCTTAAAACACACATACACTTCACTTTTCCTCCTTCTGCAATAGCATTTCTTTGAAATTTCAAGATGTTACAAGAATTTGGCCCTGCTCAGGGTAGGATTGCCTAAGTTAACCATTAATGCATGGATTCTTCACTTTGTGCAGGAAGAATTTCACAAAACAAGCCCAGGTAATTTTGAGGGTATATTTATTTAAGCAGGGGACAGTGACAGAGGATGGGCTTAGAATAAAAAGAGAATCAGAAGAGAGACTGGGTGGGGCTTCTTAGATTCCCTTAAAACATTATGGGAAAGATGTGAGACTGGGAGGGGCTGCACTCAGCTTATCGCAGAATCACAGAAAAGGGGCCTTGTGGAAATTTCTAGGGGTTTGTTTGGGACAAGGTGCCGCTGCCAGGCTCCCTTACTGCAAGTCTCCTGGGAAACCTTCAGAGATGACAACAAAAGAAAATTACCCTCCCCTAAATAAAGAAAAACAATTCAGTAAGTGTACCTCAAGAACTTTGCCGGCTACCCTGGCTGGTTAGCTCACTGGACTGAGCATGGTCCTATGAAGTGAAAAGACCCAGAGAGAGCACATGCCTGGGTTGTGGGCCAGGTCCCTTCTTGGGCGTGTGCAAGAGGCAACCTATCAATCTTTTTCCTCACACATCAATGTTTCTCTCTTTCTCATTCTATATCCATCCACTCTCTAAGAAATGAATAAATAAAACCTTTTAAACATTAAAAAAAGAGTGAATACAGTTTAATTGTGTTAAGGAGTTTTATTGCTTTCAGAAGGTGAAAATTTTAGATGAAGTCTCAGAAAAATCTCAAGAAAATATTCATCAACGTTTTCAGGTGTGCCCTTTTAGGGTTGTGGTCTCTACTAATTGGTCAGTGCCAGTCCAGGAGGTCCAAATTGCATGAGCAGCTATATGCCAGAAGAGGAAAGACCACCCTGAAAGCAAGGTCCGCAACATTTCATCTATTGCTAGGAACCTGGGTCTTTTCACCTGGGTAAACTTTTGTGTCCAGCTGTAAATTGCTCAACCAGTTTGTTTAGCCACCTTTCTCAATTTCCCCATTTCACTTGCAAGGGAGTATTTCTTACTAACCTGCCTCAAAAGAAAAACCGTACAGGAGCATATTTGGTAAAATAGAGGTTATCGTATAAACTGTAGAAAGTATCTACAGTTGTGTTATATACTTACTGTTTAAGAAAAGCCCCCCAAACAACTATAAGTATTATTATGACTAATTTTAGCAGACAGGTAAAGACAATCAAACTTATAATGGTCAACATCAGTTTGTATATATAAAGCATTTGTCAATGTCTTGGGATAGCTCTCTGTCTCTGACACCAGCAACTTCTCATACTTGTCATATGTTTGATTGTGTTGAGTAGAGGCAAGCATCGGATACAGGGGCAGGTGTACATTGGCTGTTGGGCCCCTGATAAGATTTTTTTCCAAGAATGGTGGTGAGAGTCTTTTACTGATGAATCCTCCATTAGACACAATATGTCATTGTCTTTGAAGTCATCATCATTGCCTAGCAGTGCACCTGTGAAATGGATATCACTAATCTATCATTTGCTATAAGTTGATTAATAAGTTTTGGTAATAATGCACAATGTCTAATTTTAGTAAGGTTGATCTATGTGTCCCTCTGTTTAGATGTATAAGATTACCAGGGACTATTGAATGAGGAGAAAAGCTATGTGTTTAGCAAGAGGAGTAAATTGTAGGTTAAAAGGCTTTTTGACTAAAGAGGGTTAAAAGATTCTAAACTTTTATTTAGATAAGTTTTAATTGCACATTTTGTATGTTTCACCAATCCAGAAAGTCAGGGTGATGGGCTCAATGAGAATATTATAAATAGGCCATATATTAGAAACACGTTGTATTGTTTGCCCAGAGAAACGAGTCCCTCAGTCACTGTAACACAAGGGGAATACCATAATTGGTGTTAATTTCTCCCAATAATAATTTAACTTTATTGAGGCTGTTGCTCTAATTCAAAAAAATGCCTCAACCCAGTTGGAAAATATATACAACTTAAAACTAACCCATATTTGTATTCTTGAGATGGTAGCATTCATATAAAATTCAATTGCCATATTTCAAGTGGGTCTGGGGAAAGTGGGAAATGTATATGGGCCTAGTTGAATGACTTTCCAGTGTCATATTTGGACAGATAGAACATCCGCTGCAGACTTTATGAGCTATACAGTAAGAAGTTTCCAGTAGTATGTTTAGTTCATGAAATCATGTTTTTAAAAACCCAGTGCTTTAGTTCCTATACAAGTTAAAGTATCAATAATTGAGTCCCCATAGATAAGATTGGCTCCTGTTTGACTCTGTATATGCTTCTCTTCTTCAAAGTCACACCTTTTAGCTGTCAGACCCCCTTTTTCTTTTTCTTCAGTGTTCCACTAAGACTGGAAAAGAGGGACTATTATTCATTTAATAAGAAATAGCAAGCATTCTCAAGCCAAAATAATTTGGCTGTTTAATACTGCCCAGCTAGCTGCAGCATCAGCTAAGTAAATTTCCTTTGCTTTCATGGCAGCAGCTTTAGAAGTCTTGAAATTTTTTTCTCTAGAAATTTTCTTTATAAAAAATATTTTGTTGTTGTTCAATTACAGTTGTCTGCATTTACTCCCCAGCACTCCATATCATCTCAATCATCCCCACATCCCTGCCTTGCTTCCACCACCCCTTGGTTTTGTCCATGCATCCTTTATAGTTGTTCCTGAAACCTCTTCCCCACTTTACCCCATTATCCTCTCTCACCTCCCCTCTGGTTACTGTCAAATTGTTCTAAATTTCACTGCCTCTGGTTATATTTTGCTTGCTTGTTTGTTTTGTTGATTAGGTTCCAGTTAAGGGTGAGATCATGTGGTATTTGTCCCTCATCACCTGGCTTATTTCACTTAGATGATGCTCTCCAGTTTTGATAATTTCCAAATGTTTCAATATCTGTATAACATCTAATAATTCTGCATCCTGTCTGCTGTATTTAATGTAGTTGCCTGAGCAAGTTCAGATGGCTTGCTGCTTCCACAAACTTCTAGTATTATGAGCTATGCCAAAGTCATTGCTACTGTTAGTACAAATGTAGGCTTTTATTTTTTGACATGACAAGCCTGAGTTAGAACAATTAATTCAGATTGCTGGGACTTTCTTACTTATGTAAAAATAAACACATTTCACTGTCCATCATAGAAGTTATTGCCTATCCAATTTGATATTTTACTGTTCACTGATCATGGATTCACATGTCAACCACATTAAGTCAGCATCAGCAAGGAGTTTCCTGTGAGCCATCCCTGGAAACAAAGAGATGGTCAGTGGGCACAATGCAGCCATGGATGTCTTTATTACACACAGAAGGCAGCAAACTTGCTATGATAAGATTGTTACATCAAGTTGAGAACAATAGGTGCAGAAATCGAGAAACTGACAGAAATGTTTTAGTATGATTGCAATTCAGTGGACATTCAAAGAATGAAAACATAAAAAATGGAGAGCCCATAGCTATCTATTTGTTTGTTCACATAGTGTGTCTATAGCAGAGATGACTGTGATGTGGGGTGGGAGCACTTTGGCTTCTGAATCTAACTGTTGATGACAATTCCCTATAGCTCTACGACATTCTCTATATTTCTGAGTTAGCGCTTCCAAATTGGTTTTGTATAAAAAGTTAGAAAGTTTATACTTATTGTGTGTCATAATGTGAGCTTTATATAATTCTTTAAATATTTTACATCTTGGTTTTTTGGTGGGAGGCATTTTATGAATTACTTCAGGTCAATTTGACTTTAATAAATCATATAAAAACTAGGAAGATTTTTAAACCCAATTGTGACAATATCCTGTGAAACCCAGGATCCTCTAATTTTCTTTCCCTATTTTAAAAGAGAAAAAAGATAAGATTCTTCTGAGTCTTTCAAGATCGATTAGTATCTATCTTTAGATATGAGATGGTCAATCTATGTTCCTTGAGGATGCAACATTCAAGGTTATGCTTTGAGGCCTGATGTCCTTTTGTTGTTAGCTGTTCTGACAGATAAATTGTGTGCTTTTTTAATCTAATACTACCCTAGAGCATAAAAGTAAACCATCCACATATCAGATCAAAGTAGAAACTTTAAGAAATTTAAGTTTACTTAAATTAGCTTTTGATATCTGGGAAAATAGTTGAGCTCTCTGTATATCCCTGGAGCATTTTAGTCTGAGTAAATTAGCAATGTTCCCTAGTGAAGGAAAACAGATAATGATTGTGCTTTTTTTGTTTGTTTTTTTTACTGAAATGCTGAAAAAGGCACTACATAAATTTATTACTGAAAAATATTTACAGTCCACAGAAATGGCTGATAATAATGTATGTGGATTTGGAATCACTGGATATCTGGAAATAACTATTATATTTATAGCTCTGAGAGTGTGTACAAGTCTCCATTGTTTTTAATTTGGTTTCTTTACTGACAAGTTGAGAGAATTATAGAGCCTGCTATATAAATTATGTGTTCTTTTAAAATAGGTTTAATCCCAGCATATGCATCAGATCTTCAAGAATAATGGAAAATATTAGGCAGAGGCAAAGTATTATCAATAGTTATTTTAACAGGAGTGGCTGCTAATAGATATCTTGCTAATATCTATACTAGAAAGAGCTGAAAGTTGCATTGGAACATCTTGCATGAAATGTTCAATCTCAGGATATGTTTTCTTCTTGTGGAAGTTCCTTTATAATTATTATTTTCCCATGTGGTTCAGTGTTCAAATACATTACCCCTCCAGGAAAAACCTATGTGGGTGCCCTTTAGTTCAAAAACAATCTCTCTCTGTCAGTAAACTGAGGCTGATTAGACCAGTAAAACCCTATGTTACCTCATGACATTTTATATTTAGAGGGAGTCAGGTTGTGACTTAAGAACATTCAATAGTTGATTAGATGTCCCTGTCACTTGCACTGAATTGTCACTCTTAATCAGGTGTTGGTAAGAACAGATAAACTAGCCCCAGTATTTACAAGGGCCTTAGGAACCTCCACCATTGTAGTAATTTTCATTTCTTTTGAACTATTAGTAAGGAGAAAAGGAAACACCGTTATAATTCTCTAAGCAACTATAAGCTTGCTTTTGTATTTCTTTCTCCTTCTAAATCTTCTTTCAGTTTCCTATAACCCCATCAAAGTGAATAAACTTCTCTATAGGAATTTCTCAGTGAACCTTATCTGGGAAATCTGCTGCTTTACTTCCAGGAGCCAGTAGGTACATTCACTGGAGTCAAGCAGAATAACCATAATCTTATATTCTAACAGTTAATCTTTTTTTTTTTTTTTTTGCAAAACTATCCATGTCTTGGAGAAAATCTTTGAAATTTTAGGTGGGTTTTTATATTCTCTTTTAGTTTTAGGTATATATATATTTTTTTTTTTCTCTCATTCTCCTCTGTTTAAAACTGGCTTTTTTTTTTCCTGAAGGAAGCTGCTAGAATTCATGCATTATTTTTGTCTACTTCTCTATTCTTATTTGATTAAAGTTTATTAGGGAGTGGTAGTGGAGGAGTTATAAAACAAATAAAAAAGGATAAAAGAAGAAAAAGGGCAATTACACACACACACACACAAAATCTCTCAAAGGGCAAAGAATATAGCGAAGGAAATGTAAAAGGAAGAAGAATGAGGTGCTGGTATTTATTAGCTACAGAAAATATTTTTAGTTCAGACAGAGTCCCTAAATTTTTTAAATTATTTTTTGAAAAGAGGATTTATCTCTGCTTCTCTTGGAAGTTTCTAATTTCCAAAAGAAATATGCTTGCCATTCATTCAGTTAAATTTTGGAGCTGTCCTTTCTCAAAATGTTGCATCCAGAAATTAATGAGATGGCAAAAGAGTTCTGTTTTGGCCATAATAAATTGATACCTCTTATATTAAATCTTTCCATTTCTGTAAGTATTTTCATGTAAAGTCTTTTTACTTATTGTCTATTTGCCAGAGAATTAATGAGGGTGCTGGGGTTGAGAGCTTTTAGCCTGGGAGTCATGATTTTTTACACCAGTTCTACTTTTCTTTGGATATTTGCAGAGTGTGAGTACATTTCTAGGGATGTTGCATGGTAGCTTTAAGTGGGCTGCTTATGGGTTGAACTCCAAATGCTTGTCACTTCCTGGGTTGCATCAAACTCTATCATGTTTCTCAGTTTTCCTCCCAGGTACTAGGTAACCAACCTTTATGTGAGCATCCTTTTACATGCCAATTATTTCATTACAGTTGAGTTGGAATTCTCTATGAGGTCCTCCACATTTTGGGAAATTCTCTCAGACACCTGCAGAGAGATTCTTAGTCACATAAGAATACCTGAGATTGGACCTTGAGGGAGGAAGTGCCTTTGGTCTTCAAAGCCAAACAAATCCAGTCTCTCATTTGTCCAGCACAATGTTTTGTTCAGACTCTCAAGGAGAAATTCCAATGGAAAGCCAAGGTTAAAATCCAGGATTCCTTTGTGTGTGACGGGGGAGAAGGCAGGATTTCAACTCTTATGGTTAGCCTGTTGTTTCTCAACTCTTTACCTTTAGGTTCACTCTGAGAACATAAAACAGTAGGTCAAATAAATTCTAGCCTTTTACCTTAAAACAAGGAGGTCCATTATTCTGAGAAAAACTTAAGCAAGCTCACTTGATATACTACCAGGGTGGTGAGTCACAGTGGGTCCCCTGCTGGTACCTAGTAAGGTGGTTCTGCCTGAGCTTCTCTGGAATCCTGCCACACTGTGCCAAGTAATTGTCAAAGTTAGGAATGTGTAAACATATACGGAAAATGTACAAGATAATTTCAAATGGGAATCAATTATTTCAACAAACTGAATAAGTGTTCTGGAGAATGGCAGTTTTCACTTTATTTTATCATTAGAATCAAAGGAAAAATTAAAGGGCTTGCATAAAACTTATCAGTGCTGAATGAGAGAGTTGGGAGAATGCAAAGCAGGTGCAATTTTTTGGGTTGGATGAACATTAAAACAATAGACATAAGTTTTTTTTGTGCATTGATAGGTACAGGATAGTTAGCAGTTGAGTAATATGATAGCAATAACAATGAACATTTATTTAGGCTCTTCTCAGGTGCAGTGAGGGTTCTAGAAAAACATATCATTCTGACATTTTAAGGTTCTATTATCAAAGATGCAAAAGACACTAGACAAACAAAGACTGAGCTTTTCATAAAAGAACCCAGACTAAAACATGACTACCTGCTATGATTCACTCTCATTTACTAAGTTTCAATTTCTGACCCTTCTGTGTAGTTACTTTAGGTGTCGGTGTTCATAAGGTTCACCACACTGGCCTCCACTAAGGTTTTCAGATTTAATATGTGTATGTTTTATCTATATACTCCAATTCTCTAAAATCTTTGAGAGGGAAGAGGAGCTACGAATAATTAATAATGGTCAACTATTTAATTAGTCATAACAACAAGAAGAAACTACCCACCCCCCAAAAAAAGAAACACAGCCCTAAACATAAGGATCAGGGAGCTTCTCAGAGGGTGAGGACCCAGGGAACGTATGGAAGCTCCATTACTATCAGGCAATGCCTACCTAGCCCACTCTGCCTCTTCCACATTGCAGGTAGGAAAAACCTGGTTGGTGTGAGGCTAGAATTGGTTGAAAGTATGCAATCTGCCTATATCAGGCGCTCACGGAATTTGAGAAGATTTTATGTTCACTCCCCTCTCTCCCTGAGAAGCCACACTTTAAGAAGCCACATTTACTTTTTTTCTTTTCTCTGTTTTCACAGAGCGAGGCCTGAGGCAGTGTGCCCCCTCCCAGGGGCAATGAAAGCACAGGCCTGTAAACCTGTACACACTGTTGTCTACCCTGAAGTGGGGCTATTTGCCTGATGCCTAAAAAGCCACACACACACACACAAAACAAAGGGCTCCAGGTTGCAGTTAAAGGAAAAAAAGAACATATGCGAGTATATCAGAGGAACTTTGAAATAATGGGCAACTAAAACTCTAAAAGGAGAACTGCCAAGTGGTTTACATTGAAGGTCATTTAACAGAAAGAAGTGGGGACAAAAAATATGATTGGGTGTTTCAAAGACACAGGATATGAGAATTTCTCAGTAATTATGTAAATTTTTCATGATCCTTTAAATTTGACTTATTTATCCCCTGGTATCAGTTTGGGGCTAACTGGTTACTGGAGTCAGAGCTCTTCCTGCTGGCAGACAACACAAAATTCTGCCACCAGTTTTGGGGCTGTGTTGGTGATGTTAATTTAAGATCAGAAAACAGATCTATCCACCACCTGTTTAGCAGGCTATAACCTTCTCTTATCTAGAGCAAGATATCTCTTCCAACCCGTTTTCCTGACCAGTTTCCACTTTTTTACTCACAGGTACCAGGTTGTTCTACTTTATATTTTTTAATTGCTTGATGGACCGATTGACTCTCGAGTCCCCATCACTATGATATTATCCACAGCTCTTCAGGAAGACCTAGTCCTGTGACTTTGACTCATGCCTCAGTTTAATCTTTATGCTCTCAGTACCTATTGCTGAATAAGATATTTTGTTCCATTTCAGTATCATTTAAGTACTTTTATGTTTAACTTAATTTAGTTCCAAAATTGCCTACAGCAGCAATGCTCCAGAGAGGTCCTGATGTGACTACAACAATGGTTTATAAGGGCCTCTGCAGTCATGGTGACTTTGTGGAATTGATAGGGGACTCAAGACTTTTAAAATTTTAGCTTAAGGAAAAAGTTATAACTCTAGCAAGTCATGTGTATTTAAGTTAAAGTTTTTGTTTCAGAAACAACAGATAAAGCCTGTCCTGGCTCCTGGGAAAGCAGCAGACCTCCTAGGGCACTGCTAAAGATTACCGCCTGGGGTCAACTGGAGGCATCCAGAGCTTTGTGTTCCAGGGAAAGACAGATGACCACCCACCCCTGGAAACAGCTAACTGCCCAGGACAGGAATGTTGCAGCTTCTATCGCCTAATCCTCCATGAATCTCAAAGCCCTCATCACATCTTGTTTATTCCCCATTATAAAAAGTCTGGCTTGGAAAGAAAAAAGAAGGTGGTCTATTAGGGTATGAACCCACCATCTTCCCAGATCACCAGCCATCTGAATAAAGCGCCCATAAAAGATTCAATCACTGTCATTGCTTATTGGGTTTGGTAGTAACAGGCAGCCCAAATGTTGTTGTCTTTTCCAGTTACAGAATTGCTGCATTTTCTTGGTCAATAAGAAATATTGTGTATGGGTATTCAGGAGATATTTCGATTGTTCATTACTTTTTCATTTGTAGATTTTGTAAATGTGCAATAAACTCATAAAAAAACTGAATGGGGTGTCGAGCTAGAGTTCCCCCCAAATGGAGAAGTCCCCTACAAACCTGGCTTGGTGCACAGAAAGCTAACCACACCTAAATAAGGATGAGGAAGAACCAAAAGAGGCAGGAGCTGTGTGAGAGATAGTGAAACTGTCAAAATCAGCTTTCATGCTGCCTGTCAGTTACCAAACCCAATCAGCAGAGACAGGGATTGAATCTTTATGGGCCCTTTATTCAGATGGTCAGTGATCTGAGAAGATGATGGGTTTATAACCTAAGTGACCATCTTGCATTTCCTTCCAAGCCAGCCTTTTTATAACTGAGAACAAAGTATGGTGAGGGGTTTTGAAACACAGGGAAAATTAAATTAAAAGCTTCAGTATTCTCCCCTGGGTCAGTGAGCTATTCCAAGGGATGGGTCCTCCTCAGTCTCTCCCTGGAACACAGTGTCTGGGATGCCTCCACTTATCCCCAGGAGGTGATCTTTAGCAGTGCCTCAGGAGGTCGGCTGTCTCTCTCAGGAGCCAAGATAGGCCTTATCCGCAGTTTCTGAAACAGTGGCCTTAACACATGCATTATCTACTAAGCTTATTAACTATTTACCCTAAACTAAAATTTTGCAACCCTTGAGTCCCCTATCACTGTCATACATTATTACTGTTGCTGCTGTTTGCATTATATTGTGACCCACCCACCCAAAATCAGGTCTATGAGGACTGAGATTATGTCTGTTTTAGTGATTAGAAGAGAATCAACTGGTCAGCATGAGGCTAGTGTTCTTTGATAAATGAGTAACAAACTACAAATATGATAATGGTTCAAGGGTAAAATATGGAGCATTATGACCTCACATAACAGGAATTCTAAAACGAAGGACCAGTTAAAGTGTTTTAAACAGAAATATCAAACAGAGAATGAGCCCAGGCAAAGACAGAGCTCATGAGGGGCAGGAATGAGAGGTCTAGTTAGAGGCCAACAAAATAGGAAGCAGGGCCATTTAGCGAGGTAATGAATTTTGCTGACTCATTTTGGTGGTTAAGGGAGCTAATACAATTGAGGTACCTTGTACACAGTGAGTAATGAAAAGTGGCCACTATTGCCATTATTGTACTCCCATGGGTGCCCATTTCAGATCTACCCACTCAAGAACAGCAGTAATAGGAAAACAATACATTATCCTCCTGACCACATAAGCAGTTCATGTCATTAAGCATAGAAAACAGCTTGACTGGTGTGTAAGTGACAGACAAGAAACCACACATATGTAAAATGTACAATCTGATGAGTGTTGGCATGTGTGCACACTTCATGTGAATCCATTTCATCCACAAGTTTCTCACATGCCTTTGTAATCTCTTCCTCTTCTCCCCACCCAAACCCCAGAGTTTGCAGGGAATTACACATTTTCTTTTTTTCAATAAATAAGTTTGCATTTTCTGAAGATTTATATAAATAAAATCATGTAGTATGCTTTCTTTTTAATCTGGCTTCTTTAATTCAGCACAAATATTTTATGAGGAAAAATTTACACAATAAATTTAGTCATTATAAAGTGAAAAAATAGTGACATTTACTGCAGTCACATGTTGTGTAGCCACCACGTCTACCCAGTACTGAAATATTTCAATCACATACAACACTATAGCCATTGAGAGATTGCTCCCAATTACCCCATACCCTAACTCATGGAAAGAACTAACTTTAATTATGTCTTTGTCTCCCCTTCATTTTCTGTCCCGTACACCCTGTGTCAGGACCCCTGCCAGCTTGTGCATCTGGTGCTCCCACTCATCCCAAGGTCAGGAAAATAATATGAATCTTCAAAACATTATCCTTTCTCTCATCTCTGTGTCTTACCATCATGCCCATTCTAGTCTTAAAGAAAGGCATCCCCCCTTCACTGCACAAGTTCCAGTGCCTCTCCCTCAACAGGTAGGTCAGACCCTCACTCATATTATTCAGCTTCATTCTGAGCCTCCAAAACAAACCTCCTGGATGGCACATTTAGGGCCCCTTGAAACCTTATAATGCCTAATACTCTAACACATCCCAGATTTTACAATTTCTCATCCTGGTTCTGAGCAGACTCCATTCCTCTGTGACTTTGCTTTGTCTTTACTTCTGCTTATGCACAATTCAGTTTCAGACAGGTCCCCAAGGATCTCTCACATATACCAGATGCCACCAGGAGCAAGAAATGAAATAGAACCAGAAAAGAGATTTATTTCCCATTTTCCAATTCTGGTTGCAGGCTCTTTAAGGACAGACATGTGGAATTTGTAAAAACAACAAAGAAAACAAAGAATGAGGACAGTGATGTCCCTGAGCTGAAGGTCAAAGAGAGCTTCAAAGATGTTCCTTCAATACTTGCCTGTGGGGGCCTGAAACAACAGAGACCTGAATGTTAACTAGAGTAGTTGAAGTTAATGGCAGAATGTCTTTTAAAATCTCTGTGATCTTGTTTCTTTAAGGTTCAAGGAAAATGTACATGGAATGAGAACACTGTTGATGGTAAGGGTGCTGTGGGATTGTGCCCTTTGTCACTGGCATGTGTTCATGGACTGTGAGGCAGGACTGCATTGTGACAACCTGGGTACCCAAGAGGATCTGGGAAGTGATGTCATCTCCTGCTGTGAACATCAAGTCAGAAGAGAGGGGGGCAATGTAAACCATTTTTTTAAATTACAAGATAAGGAAAAATTGGAAGTTTTAAAATATGTTAAAGATCAACACTTTAAGTGAGATGACATGATTAGCTACTTACTGGGAACTTATATGAAAGTAAAACATGCATCAAAGAAGTTTAAAAATAAAAGTAAGACTATATTAAAGACCTGCATTTGGGCAGTAAGACAGAACTCAACACCCCTGATTGAAAGGCTAGAGAGATTTTAGAACAGAAGGATCAACAGGCATCTTTGTTTGCTAATCAACTTTGTACAAAAGAAAAACAAAACTTTGAATACAATCCTTACTAGAGGTGCTTACTTTTTGTATTAAAAGACCACCAACCAAGGTACTTTTCACTCTTCCTCAGAGATGGGGTAGAGATACACCAGGAAATTAAAATTCAAAGTAATGGGTCCAGGCATTTGAGACAGATATCCTTTGGTGCTAAGCACTGGCAAAAAGTGTTCGAAAACACTTGCATATATTTCAAAAGACCAGATAAAGAATCAGTAATTGCAAACTGCAATCAAATTTCTAATGGAATTATCTGAAAAATAGACATCAAAGGACTATAGACAGAAAGAACCTGTCTAAAGGTTTCTGATTCTGGAAACTTGAAGGCCTCTAAGTCATAACAAAAATGTTTTCTTCACAGTGGAGGGAACCACAACTAAATCCCTTTCAGTGAAGCACCAGTTTGCATCTCCATCAGTTCCTGCAATAATGGAGGGAAAAGAGGGAAGGGTTTTCAGGAATTTTCAGGAACAAGTATAAAGGAAACAGGGACAAAACCAAGGGGGAGTAGGATCACGGATGGCTCCAGTTGGGAGGAGTAGTGGGGGGAAAATGGAGAAATTGTTCTTGAACAATAACAAAAAATGTTGGGGGGGGGAGCTGTCAGTTTCTAGCAATGTAGGCACAAGTGCAAACTTGCTGAGAGTCCTTGAACTGAGCCAGGATTGCATCTCCTGGGAAATGCAATTTTATTGCTTTTATCTCTCTCTGCACTCATCTTCCATTTTTTTCACTCAAACATCATATCAACCAAACAGGGGTATTCTGTATCCTGTGACATGGCTGCTGTAATTTGCCTCACCCTGATTAGTTACTGAAGTGAACAGAAACTAACATTCACCACAGTTTGCTCTGATGCACTTTAAAAAAATAAATAAAGCCTCAGGTGAGAGTTTTAACAGACTCTTGAAGTTGGTAGGCTTCATATTCACATTTATCTAGTCTTCCTAGATTTGGGTGATTCCCTCTTCACTAAGAAATACCCAAATAACCATCAGGTCAAACTTAGCTTCATAAAGACTGTGGTTATTTCCAATTGTGTGGGCACCAGTCTGGACAAGGACATTTGATCTCAAACCATGTTTGTATTACCAGTAATTCTAATTATATTCTATTAATAAAAGGGGCAGAGCCATGCTAAACTTATGCAAATAAGCCTACTTCCATGATACTAAGACATTCAAGAACACATTCGAATTTATGGAGAGAAGTCAAGCAGAGAAAGAGAAATCAGAATTACTACCCACTCAGGTGTCTTTTAGCTACTTATGTAGTACACAACAGTGTCCAGGTGCCCTCCACATGACCCCTGGAGAAAGGACAGAAATTGAATATTTACAAATCTATCACTTGCTGCCACTGCTAAACACATGACAACTGCCCATACTTGAGGGACACTCTGTCAACCTCACTGTAGAGGTGGTGCATCTGAGACCAACCAATGGTGGGATCTGGTGTAAAATGCAACTTTAAGTCAAGAAAAATGACAATGTCAGCTTTTATTACTGATCATTTATGACTCAATGCAAGTCCTCTAACAATTTTCCACTTTCCCAGCATATCTATTTGAAAAATGCAAAAGATTTATTCAGAGTTTAACAACTGGTGAGGAAAAAAGGGTCACTCCAATTTTGCACCCATTTTGAGGGGCTCACTTCTGAAGAAACTATGGTTTTCATGACATCACACTAATTCCCACACCCTATGTCCTGACAAAGTCCATGGTGAAAGTTCTGTAGCCACAGCACAGCTTCATCTTCTAAAAGAGCTTCAGGCTCTCCCTGTTGTACAACCACTGAGTGGAGCTCACACTTGTATAGCAGCCAGCACCACAGTGCCCTTACACTGTGTGACTGCTGCTGTTGACTGGAAAGTTAGCACATTCACAAGTTCTGTGGGGAACAGAGGATGTGACAGGCAGAGAGTGGGCTTCGGGCCTGGGGCCACTGTGTATCTCCAGAAATATCAGCCACTCACTTCCCATATTTAGATTTGTAAAGGTCACCTGAGGATGGTCCTGACCTCTGCAGAAAAATGATTGCCTTTGTTGACATGACCATGTGTAAAGAGAGGGCTGGGCATCTTCTCTGACCACAGATTACCCCAGAGTGAGCCTGAAAATGTTCTCATGGATATCTGAGTGCTATCAGCACAGAGAACCCCTTCTCAGCTCCTGTGTCTTATAACCTAATCATTAGGTGAAACTTCTCTCTCATGAACTTACTTAATCTTAGAACTGATTTCATTTCATGAAATCACGTCCCACTCCTCATATAAGTGTCTGTGTATGTTGGGGAAGGCAGGCTTATATCCTCTGTACCACTCTGGAGCCAAAAAAAAATTTGTAGTTAGTGGGAAGGCATTTACCTGGTGTTAAATATTTTATTATTTCATCAGGGTAGCCCAGGCTGGTTGTTGTGACCTTGTATTTGAAAGAGTTTTTGTAAATATTTTGAAAGTTTGAACAGGACTTACTTTCTAGCTTTCAAGCTGAATAATATGCTGAAAATTTCCCAGGGAGATTTTTTTTAAGTTTTAACAAAGACAGGGACCACAGGAATAGAAGGAAACTACTATAGACAGTAAAGGACACTCAGGAAAACCCATAGTTAACACACTATTCCATGGAGAAAAAACAAAATGTTAATAAAATGTAGAACAAGGTAAAAGCAACTTTTTTCCCACCTATTCAATATACTATTGGAATGCCTGGATGGAACAATTTGTCAGAAAGATGACATATTTGGTATTCAAATTGGAAAACAAGTACAAAATTGATTTCTTCAACAGACAACTTCCCCTTATATGTAGAAAACATTAGAGATTCTTCCCTCCACACAGGAAAAAAAAATGTGAAAACTAGTCCATTCAGTCAAGTTGGGACAAAATTAATAGTCAGCATCCTTCCCATTTCTTTGTAATAATAATGAACAAACCAAAATAGATTTAAGGAAACAGATTCACTTCAAATAGCACCAAAAAGAATGAAATTTTGAGAGAAAAATGATCCAAGTATGTGGAAGATGTATGTACTAAAACTACCAAATTATCTGGAAAACAATTAAAATTTAAAAACAAATAAGTAGAAAAACATCTATGTTTATGGATTGAAAGACTTCCAATCATATACATATTTGATGAAATTTGTATCAAAAACCTAACAACACAGGAATTTCCAAAGACAACCTGCCTCTACCCACTTCCAACAGGGACCACAACAACAACTGCCAGGCTGCTTCTCAGCCCCACTCAATGGAATTTTGCTGCCACTGACTGTTGCAGACTCAGGGTAAGAAGACTTGGGGTACTGAGGAAGCCATGTTTTGCATTTCTATGGGGCTTCTGGGCAAAGCTGAATCTGCCTGACACACAATCACCTTGGGAGAAGAGCACCAACAGTGAAAACTAGGTCCTGGCTGAAAGATATTTAGCTGTGGGTCCCTCCACTGTGAAGAAGGCATTTTTGTTATCACCTGGAGGGCTAATGTTCACTCAGAGTCAGGAACCCTTACATGGGTTATTTCTGAATCTAGGCCACTGACATCTATTTTTTATAGCACTCCATTAAAAATAAAATTGCAATTTGGTAATTGCTGACCCTTTATCTGGTCTGTTGAAGCACACATAACTCTTTTTGAAAGCTTCTTGCCAGTGTTAAGAACCAAAGAATATCTTTCTCAAATGCCTGGTCCCATTACTCAGACTTTTAACCTTCCTGGTATTCTCATGTCCCAGTAGAAGCACACCTTGGTTGGGGACCTTTAGAGCCAAGATGAAAAAACAAACAAACAAACAAACAAACAAACAAACAAAAAAACCACCTCCTATCAGAATTTCATGAAAAGTTTTCCTTTGCTTTTGTGTAAACTCAATTAGCCATCACACATTCCCACAGTTCCTTCTAAAATCTCCCCAGCCTTCCAATCAGGGGTGTTGTGTTCTGATTCACTGCCCTATGGCACAGTCTTTAAAATGTCTTACATTTATTTTTAAAAGTATTTAATGTATGTTTTGCCTTAACATAGCATCCCTATAAGTAGCTAAGCATGTTTTCTTACTCAAAAGGGTCTATAAATCCTTGAAATGTTTTCTTCTCTCATTGATTGTTTTTAAAAAGTTTTCCAATAGACATGCCTCTGTCCTAATTGATGTTCCCAGAGGAGATAACCTGACTTCCCAGGTCATAGTTTGGAACCAAATGCCTCAAAGAAGCCTTTGCTCAGATTGCATGAAGACCTGCCAGTATGAATGGGCACAATTCCACAGCAACTTAACTGTCAAGAGCATACTCATTCCACACCCATTTTCACAGCAACTTCAAGAAATAAGATCACAGAGATTATAAAAGATATCCTATCCTCAAACTCAACAACTTAAGTAAACATGCAGGTCTCTGTTATGTCAGCCACCCACAGGCATGTACTGAGTGAGCCTCTCTCAAGCCCATTTCGACATGCAGCTCAGGGCAGACATCACTGTCCTTGTTCTTTGCTTTCTTTGTTATGTTTAAAAATTAGATATGCCTGACCTTAAAGAGACTGCATCCAGAACCTGGGAAATAGGAAGGAAATCTCTTCTTTTCTTTCATTTCCTGTCCTGCTCCCTGTGACATCTGGTGTGTTTGGCTGAGATTTTTGAGGACCTGTTTAGAGGCAGATTGTGTGTGAGCAGAGGTGAACTCAGAATGAAGTCATGGAGGAATGGGGCCTGCTCAGAGTCAGATGAGAAATTTTAAAGCCTGGGTGTTGGCAGGGTGTTAGGCATCACATGGTTTGAAGGGGCTCTTAAGGTGCCATACAAAAGGGTTTATTTTGGAGGCTGAGAATGAAACTGAATAATATGAGTTAGGGTCTGACCTATCTGTTGGCATAGGAGACCCTGGAGCTTGTGTGGTGAAGTGGGAGTGGGACAGGGGTCCCATGTTAGGATGGGTGTGATGGTAAGACACAGTGTTAGGAGAAAGAATAATGTTTTGAAGACTCAGATTAGTTTCCTGAAATTGAGACAAGTGGTAAAACTAGATGTACAAGCTGACAGGGGATAGGAGACAGTGTATCTGTGCCAGAAGACAAAGAGAGGATGAAGATAGAATTCAAGTTGGTACTTTGCACAAGTTAGGGTATGGGGTAATGGGGAGCAATCTCTCAAAACATACCGTGTTTTATGTGATTAAAGTGTTTTACTACTAAGTACACATGATGGCTACAAATACTGTGACTTCAACAAATGCCACTGAATTGTTCACTTTATAATGATTAATTTTTATTATGTAAATGTTACCTCAAAAATAATTATGCTGAATTAAAGAAGATATATTAAAAAGAGAAGATACAACATGATTTTACGTATATTAAACTTAAGTATACACAAACTTACGTATAGAGAAAGAAATAAAATGAGTAATTTCCTGCAAACTTTGGGGGTGAGTGGGGAACAGAGGAAGGGATTTCAAAGGCATGTGAAAAATTTGGGAGTGAAATTGATAGAAGCGGAGTGTGTAGGCATGCCAACACTCATCAGATTGTAAACTTTACAAATATGTGGTTTATTGTTGGTCACTTATACATCAGTCAAGCTGTAATCAATGCATGGTGACATGAATTGCTTGTGTGGTCAGGACAGGAGCATTTTGTTTTCCTAATAATGCTGTTTCCTAGTGGGCAGACATGGAAAGGGTACCCAGAGGAATGCAACAATGACGACACTGGCCATTTTTTAGCATTGACTGTGTATTGGGTACTTCAGGCATATTAGCTCACTGAATCACCAAAATTAATCAGCAAACTTCCTTTACTTCACTCAATATTCCTACCTCCTGGCCTTTGCATGAGCTGTGCCCTCTGCCTGGAATTCTCATTCCTGCCCCCAACAGGAGCTCTAGATGTGCCTGGGCTCATTCTCTATTAGATGTTTCTTTACCAAAAAATTTTAACTGGTCTTCAAGAGGTTGGAATGCTCTATGGCTTCTGTGAGGTCATAATGCTCTATATTTTACCCTTTTAATCATTATTATTTTACCTTTTTAATTAATTGATCAAATAACACCAACACTCTCCTAACCATCTTCCTGACACTGTTCTAATCATGAGAAGGAAAACAGACAAAATCTCAGACCTCACAGTCCTAACTCGACAGTGAGGGAGTCACACAATAATCCAAACCACAGTGACAACAATATTGTATGACAGTGTGTTAGAATAAACTAAGGCATACTTGGGGTAATTTTCTTTGTTCAATTCAAGTGTGTTGGCTCAACATAAAGGATGTGAATTTATTGGAGCAGTGAGATTAGAAGATGAGAGTACATGAAGTCAGAAATAATGAAGCCAAGAGCCAGAACCTTGACTTTGCTCTGAGTGAACTGGGAAGATACTGGAAGGTTGAAAGAAAAGGAAAAACAGATGTGAGTAACCTGTGTTTATGGAGGGAAACTGTTTTGCCACCCTGAAATTTCAGTTTAAGGATATTGCTTTTAGGCTGTTTATTAGGAAACAAAACTCAGAAAACACTGTTGAACATCTTCATATTTCTGTCTAGCAATTCAGACAGAAAGTGTGATTCAGGAGAAAAATTGGGATGTTTACTTTAGGCTAATTTAATTATGCATGGGAAATAAAAGTGCTTCAGGGAGGCACCTGTTGGCTAGGTAGCCTCATAGCCCTACTGATTCTGAGTTGCTCAGAAAAAACTTTGTTGCCATGTAGCATCTTTTCTTTACTACCTGCAAAGCACTCATTCTGACTTCTAAAACAAAAGGTCCCACTTTCCTTTTCTTCTCCTTTGTCCAGGCTGTTCATAACCCAATGTTTCCTCGTGCTCATTGGGTTTTTATGCTTTGTGAATTATCTATGATTGTGTATTTAAAAAAAAACTTTATTTTCTTCTGCTAATCAGTTTCTGTTAATCTGATGATTAGCCCAGGCAAAAAAATTTCAAAGATGCGAGGGATAATATTACTATTTTTAGCCTCCTCTTTAACCAGGATTTGTGAGGCTGCTGGGTTACAAGCAGGGAGTTTGATGAGAAGAGAAGTTTAACCATCCAGGTAACAGGTGAGGATAGTTGGAGCAGTGTGAAGAAAAAGTGTCAGTTTCTGGATTTGTTCTGATCACTGAGTCAAAGAATTATTTGAAGAATTTGATGTGAGGTGTAAGAAATAGTGGGTAAAAACACAAAGATGTTAAGAAAAAATTCTACAGTAGTCCATTCAGGTCAATGATTGGCCTGGAATTACAAATCTTAAGGCATCCTGAAGTGCCTTTGAAATGTTAGTTGTCAAGTAAATAGTTGGTCTTCAACAGTCATGTCCAGTTCATCTCTTTCATGCACTACCATGCCCCAAGTGCCTCTGACAGTGCCTGATAGATTTAAAGTATGAGTTCATTACATGTTTACAGAATCTACAAAGGAATGAGTAATGAACAATCAAAATGTCTTCTGAACTACTATACACAATATTTCTTATTTTTCCAGGAAAATACTGCAATACCACAGATTTACCATTAGAACAGGGGACCCTTATAAATCCATTTGTTGTTGTCAATCACATGAAGACCTTTCCTGAGTATTTGTGCTGTACTTACTTTTGGAAAAAATTAAGTTGAACATAAAACTACTTCAACGATATCGAAACTGAGCAGGCACCCTTTTGGGAGACTTCCTGGGCCCAATTTCTCAACAATAGAAATGAAACAGGAGTCTTTCAGGCAACAATAAGCTCAGCAAATATTAATTGAAATTAGAGGCATTTGAAAACTATACAAATCATTAAGTAGTAGCTATTTATAAGCAGTTTTACTTCATTTTATCCAATGTGAATATCTTTTCTTTCTTTTCCTTGTCTGATTGTTGTAGTTAGGGCTTCCTATACTATGTTGAACAGAAGTGTTGAAAGCCCACACACTTATCCTGTTCCTGATCTTAGGGGGAAAGATTTCAGTTTTTTCCCATTGAGTATGATGTTGGCTGTAAGTTTCTCATATGTGGCCTTTATTTATTTATTTTTTTGCAGTGTGCTCCCTCTACCACAACTTTGTTGAGTGCTTTTTTTAATCATAAATTGGTGATAAACTCTAACAAATGCTTTTGCAGCCTCTATCGATATGATCATGTGATTTTTGTCTTTCATTTTGTTTATAGGATATATTACATTTATTAATTTGCAAATATGTTACCCTCCTTGCATCCCTGAGATGAATTTCAATTGATCTTTTTATTGTATTTCTGGTTGTGGCTTACCAATATTTTCTTTAGGATTTAGCATCTATGTTCATAAGCAATATTAGCCCAAGATTTCTTTCTTTGTTGTATCTAGATTTGGTTTGGGTATTAGGCTGATGCTGGCCTCATAAAAAGACTTTGTCAGTTCTCCCTCATTTGAAAATTTTTGAATAGTTTGAGAAGAATAAGGGTTGGCTCTTCCTTAATTTTTTTTTTTTTTTTTGTAAAATTCTCCTATGAATCTGTCCACTCTAGGCATTTTGTGTGGCAGGAATTTTTTGCTTCCTGCTTCAATTTCACTTGCTGTTATTGGCCTGGCTTTCTGCCTGGCTTGCTGTTATTGGTTCAGTCTTTCTGCTTCTTGATTCAATTGTGGAAGATTCTATGTTTCTAGAAATGTGTCCATTTCACTCAGGTTTTCAAATTTCTTGGCATAAAGTTCTTCACAGTAATTTCTTACAATCCATTTTATTTTGGTGGTATCAGGTGTAATCTCTCCTCTGTCATTTGTGATTTTGTTTATTTGGGTCCTCTCTCTTTTTTACTTGATGAGTCTGCTTAAAGGCTTGTCATTTTTTAAATCTTTGGATAGAACCAGCTCCTGTATTTATTGATCATTTGAATTATTCTCTTAGATGCTATGTCACTTAATTGTGATCAGATCTTGATTATTTCCTCTTTTTTTCTGGCTCTGGGCTTTGCTTTGTGTTGTTCCTCCAGTTCTTGTAGATGAAGGTCAGGTTGTTTATTTGAAATGTTTGCCCTTTTCAGGTAGGCCTGGATTGCTATGAACTTCCCTCTCGAGACTTCTTTTGATATGTCCCATAGGCATTTAGGTTGTTATGTTTTGATTTTCATTTGTTTCCAGAAACTTTTTGATTTTTAATTGATCTCACTGTTAACCCATTCATTGTTTAATAATATATTATTCAGCCTCCATGAATTTGACTGTTTTTGAGTGTTTCCTTTGTAGTTGTTTTCTAGTTTGAAGTCATTGTGCTTCAAGAAAATGTTTGATGTGATTTCAATTTCCTTGAATTTGTTGAGGCTTCTTTAGTGACTTATTATGTAGTCTATCTTTGAAAATGTTCCATATGTGTTTGAAAATAATGTTCATTTTGCTTCCTTGGGATGAAAGGTTTTGCATATGTCTTTTAAGTCCATTTAATCTAGAGCATATTCAGTGCCAAAACATTCTTGTTGATTCTTCATTTTGAAGATCTAGCCAGTGTTGACAATGTAGTGTTAAAGCCCACATGTATAAGTGTGTGGCTGTGTATATCTTTATCGGGGCCCTCCAAGATTTTTGTAACAAATTTGGGTGCTCCAAAATTGGTTGTGTATATATTTACTATGTGTATTGTCTTCTTGATGGATTCTGCCATTGAGTAGTTTGAAATATCCTTCTGTGTCTTTTATTACTGCCTTTGTATTGATGTCTATTTTGTCTGATTCAAGTATTGCTACCTTGGCTTATTTTTCCTGTCCATTTGCTTGGAATGTTTTCTTCCAACCCTTCACTTTCAGACTGGGTAAGTGTTTTCTTCTCAGGTGGGTCTCTTCTAGACAGCATACGTGTGGGTCATGTTTTCTTATACTTTCATCTACCCTATGTGTTTTGATTGGTGCAGTTAATTCATTTACATTTAAGGTTATTATTGATTGGCACTTATTCATTTCATTTACCCCCTCTCTACCTTTGTTCCTCTCTCACTCTTTTTCTTCATATTGTTTTTTTTTAAGATTTTTATTTGTATTTAGAGAGAGGGGGAGGGAGAGGGAAAGATGGGGAGAGAAACATCAATGTGTTGTTGCCTTTTGCATGCTTCCTACTGGAGATATTGTGGGAAAGCCAGGCGTGTGCCCTAGACTGGGAATGGAACTGGTGACCATTTGATTCACAGGCTGGCACTCAACCTCAGAGCCACAGCAGCCAGGGCTTTCTTTATCTCCTTAAGGCATTCCCTTTGCATGTCTTGCCATGCTCTTTTTGTGGGGGTGTATTCATTTAGCCTTCCTTCTTTCCTTAGAAAGGACTCATTTCACTTTCCTCTTTAAATTAGAGCCTTGCTGGATAGAGTAGTTTTGGTTCTTGGCTTTTGCTTTTCATTACTAGCAATATTTCTTGCCATTCATTTCTGGCTTTTAGTTTTTGTATTAAGAAGTCAGCCTCTAAGCTTATGGGAACTCCCTTGTATGTCACTTCCTGTTTCTCCCTTGTTGCCTTTAAGATTCTCTCTTTTTCTTTGAATTTTGCCATTTTCATTTTAATGTGTCTTGGATTGAGCCTCTTTGGGTTGCTCTTGATTGGGACCATCTGTGCTTCCTGGACTTCTGTGTTTTTTTTTTTCTCTCATCAAATTAGGTAAGTTTTCCATGATTGCTTTTTCAAACAGGTTTTCTATTCCTTGATCCCCTTCTCCTCCCTCTAGTATGCTTATTATATAGATATTATTATGTTTCACGTTGTATAGCAGTTCCCTTAGCCCTCTTCATTCTTCTGGAGTCTTTTATCCCTTTTCTTGCTCTTTCTTGGAGGTTTTTTTCTACTTTGTCTTCCAGCTTGGTGATTTTGTCCTCTGTTTCATATAGCCTGATTTTGACACCTTCGACTGTATTCTTCATTTCAGAAATTCTATTCTTCATTTCCTCTTGGCCCCTGTTGATTTTTTTTATGTCCTTTTACATACTGATATAGTTTTCAATAAGTCCCTTGTAGTTTCCCTGTAGTTATTGGTAAATCTCTGTGAGCTCATTGAACTTCCTTATAACCATTGTTTTGAACTCAGTATCTGATAGCTGACTTGCTTCTATTTCATTTAGTGCTCCTTCTGAGGATCCCTCCTTTCCTTTCAATTGAGGGGTTGTTTCTTTGCCTCCCCATTATTTGTTTGACTCTTCTTGTTTGCTTCTGCTTCTTAAATTTATCTGTTTTGACTTCCTGACTTTGTGATGAGAAGTTCAACATTAGGAGGCCTGTGCCATTCAGTGGTACATTCTCCTCAGGTCTCCTAAACTAGATGCTCTCAGGATGCTCTTTATGTCTTTTATGTTGGTTTTCTGCATGCAATTGAGTTTTGATTGTTTTGGGGTATTTCTGTTGTGGGTCCTTCCCTCTAGGTGGTTGACTGAGGGTCACTCCTCCTACCACGTGTTATGTGCTGTTGTGAAGGTACTTCCAGAACAAAACCACAAAGACCCAGAAACAAACCCACACACACAAAAATAACTACCCCCACCATCCCACTATCAACAACAAATGAACTAGTACCACATTTTTTGGATTATAAGACACACACTCCCTGCTCCCCAAATTTGGGAGAGATAATGGTTGTTAATGCTGCTGTTGAGTTCTGTTTACATTTACATTGGTGAAATATTATGTTATTTATGTTATTAAATATTTTACCACATTTTTTACTTCATTTTTCCCTTTTTCCTCCTCTAAAACCTAAGAGCATCTTATGGTCTGAAAAATACTGTATATGATAAGGGTGTAAATAGATGAAGACTATTATATGAAATGAGAAGGGATATGGGATGACTTACTAAAGGAAAAATGATTTTGAAAGGGTAGAGCTAGGAACCCTAATAAGAAATGGGAGTTGGAGCAATGCAAAGAGAGAAATTAAAATTTACATCATGAATTAAAAAGGGAATGAAAAATGTGCAATGAAATATGAGGAGGGAAGCATATAGTATTAGGTTTAAACATAAATTAAAATAATATAAAATAAAATAAAGTCAGAGAAAGGAAAACAAGGGTAAAATATTAAATAATTAACAAACATATAGGAACCAAATTGAAGAGAAAGATCCACCACAGTATTATCAACAACAAATGAGATAAAATTAATATAGGCGGTATGGTAATAATAGGGAAACAAGAAACAAAAATGCTCAATACTTGTCTAGAGGAATGGGAAATGATTTTGAAATGATAGACGGAGAGGAAATAGTAAAAGTGAGGAACAAAAACCAGTCTAATACATGGAAAAATTAAAATTTGGTTTGTGTGGAGAAAGAAAAAAAGGAAAAAGGAGAATGAAGAAAAATAAAAAGTCAGGGTGAAAGAGAAATAAAAGACAGACAAAAACAGGTTAAGACAGGGCAAAATTAAAAATTTTAGAAGATAAAAAAAGAGGAGAAGGGACTGGTAAAATTTGATATTTAAACCACAAAACTAGTGAACATGTCAACATAAAATTGAAAAAAAAATGCAACAACAACTACCCTATCTACCACCATCTAGCAAAGATTGCTCAGGGTAGAGAGAGAATGGGGTTATTTTAAAAGCGGGGGTGGAAGGAAGTGAGATTTCCATTGACAAGGGAATTGGTTTTCTGTGTCTGAATGGGGGAGACATAGTAAGAGCGTAGAATGAAAACAAGTTGTAGCAAGAAAAGAAACAAAATTTGAAATGAAAGTAATGTGAGGCAATAGGAAGGTAAGTTGGGTGAGAAAAGGAGGGGAAATATACAAATCAAAATAAACTATAGTATAAAATCTAGCAACTTCATATGCACAAAGTTGCAAAACTTCATCACTCTTCAGACTCCTAGACCCCAAAGGGATTCTCATCTCCTTCTTTCCCTTGATTCTTATCTCATGTGTCATGTTTCATAACTTTTCTTGCTTACTGTACCTAGTCACCAGGACACTGATATCTACCCGAGATCCATGTCACAGGAGGCACAAAACAGGGTTTTCCAGTGCAGACCTGTGAGGAGCTGATGCGACAGAAACCTGCATGTTTACAAGAGTTTCAGAGTTTGGGACAGAATATTTTTACAATCTCTGTAAACTTGTTCCCTGAGTGTGAGTGAAAATGAATATAGATTGGGATCACTGTTGTTGTTAGGCTGCTGAAGAGGTGCAGTGTTTTATCTTTACCGTTTTTCTCAGATGCTAAGACAAGGGTCATTTTAATCAACCTTGTTCCCAGAAAAATCTAGGTAGTCAGGTCACTTTATGCTATGGACACCAATTCAGGACTGAGGCAGGACTGAGGAAGGGAAATATGCATTTAAAAATTATAGCCATTTTAAAAATATTTGGAATATCTGAAACTATAATAAGGATGGGCAAGTGTGAGCAAGATGATAGGATCAGGTAATTATAAGTACTGGTAGGTGATGTCAGAGTGAAACATGCATCAAACAAATTTAAGAGGCAAGAAACACTTTATGAAAAAACATGCATTAGCACAGTGAGCCAGAACTCAGCACTCATGAAACAGAAGGCTGTGAAGATTTTGAGAACAAGAGAAAGAATCAAAGGCATCTCTGTTTGCTAATTGGCTTTACAAAAAAGAAAATTGAAACTTTTCATAAAATCTTTACAGGAGGTCATTTTACCTCCTGGTTTTAAATGTCTTCACCCAAGTTAGGCTTCTACCTCCCACAGAGACAGACACACAGACACTCAGGAAGATTAAATTTTAAGAGATGGACACATGACTTTGTGACAGATGCTCACTAAATCATAGCACTGGAAAGAAAATTTTAAAGACTCTTGTGTATTTCAAGAGGGCAAAATAAAGATTCTGTAATTACAAGTTGCAATTACATTTCTAAAGAGAATGCTCTAAAATATGGAGGTCAGAGGCCTGTGATCAGAAAGGACCTCTCTATTCTATGCAGCATAAAGAAAGAAGGAGCTCCTACCCTTTGTGACAGCATGGATAGAACTAGAAAGTATTATGCTAGGTGAAATAAGCCAGGGAGTGAAAGATAAATACCAGATGATCTCACCTTTAAGGGGTATCTAATCAACAAAACAAAAAATAAGCAAAATATAACCAAAGACACTGAAATAAAGAAGAGGCTGACAGTGACCAGAGGGGAGAATGGAGGGAATTTCAGGAAAAAATGGGAAGGGTTTGCAGGAACAAGTATAAAGGACAGATGGAGAAAAACAAGGAGGGGGGTAGAAATGAGAGGGAGGTAGAGAGGGCTTGGGGGGTGGGCTGGGATGGGAGTAAAAGGCAGAAAACTGTACTTGAACAATTAAAATGAAAGAAAGAAAGAAAGAAAGAAAGAAAGAAAGAAAGAAAGAAAGAAAGAAAGAAAGAAAGAGAAAGGACCTCTCTAAAGGTTGACGACTCTCAGGAAACATTAAGGCCTCTGGGTCATAATGAAACTAGATAAGACAGTGGTGTTTGGGCTGCCCTTTCACTACCAAACCCAATAAGCAATGACAGGGATTGAATCTTTATGGGTGTTTTATTCAGATGGCCAGCAATCTGAGAAGATGGTGGTTTCGTACCCTAACAGACCATCTTGTCATCTCTTTCCAAGCCAGATGTTCTATAATGGAGGAATAAACAAGGTGCGGTGAGGGCTTTGAGATTCAGAGGCTGCAACATTCCTGTCCTGGGCAGTTAGCTGTTGCCAGGGGAGGGTGGTGGTTTGTCTCTCCCTGGAAAACAAAGGCCCGGGTGACTCCATTTGTCCCCAGGGGTAATGTTTTTCAGTGCTCCAGGAGGTCAGCTGTTTTCACAGGAGCCAGGATTGGCTTTATCTGTAGTTTCTGAAACAAAAGCTTTAACATACACATTATTTGTTGGACTTATAACTTTTTACCTTAAGCTAAAATTTTCCAACTATTGTGTCCCCTATCAATAACAAACCTGCTTGTGCACAATGGAGGGAAACACAATTACATCTCTTTCAGCCAAGGTCCATTTTGCATCTACATCAGCTCCTGCAATTTATAAGCAGGTGAAAAACAACTGAGACTTCCTGAACAGAGTCAGGATTTCATCTCCCAGAAGGTTGTGCTTCTAAAGTTTTACTTTCAGACATTATATTTATCTCTACGGTTATATTTCCGTTCATCAAAACTAACCACCAAAGAAGAATTGTGTTCTTGATCCTACAACGTATTTGGTGTCACCTGATCTAGACTGATTAGTTACCTAAGTGCAGAGGAACTGACACTTACTAAATAGTTTGCTTTGATAAATGTTTTTCTATAAAACATATAGTGGGATTTTAACAGCCACTTGAGGTTAGGAAGCCTCACCCTCACACTGCACCTCCATTTCTCTAGCTTTAGGAGATGTCCTCTTCTCCAAGACGTACCAAAAGACCAAAGAGGTCAAACTTAACATTTTAAAATGTGAGATCTTTTCTAATTCCATGCACAAGGTTCTGAACTAGGACATTGGAGCTAAAGCTTTGGTATTATTATCAAAGTTTCTAATTATGTCTTTTTAACAAAAAGAACATAAATCTGCTGGACTCATAACAACAATTTTATTGATATATAAGCAACAGAGACTTATAGACACGAACAAAAATCAGTGTTGCTACTCACATGTGTGTTCTCATGTCCATTCCCATTGTCTACAACAGCATCCCGGTGCCTCCACATGTTTGCATGGAGAAGAGACACTGCTCAGATACTCTAAGCACTTCACCTGATCCCATTGGTTATCACATGACCACTGCTCTTCCTCTGAGGGACACAGTGTCAGCTACACTGTGGACATGGTACACATGAGACCAAACTGAGGTGGGGTTTGGTCTGAAAGGTGACTTTATGTCAAGAATAATGACAATGTTAGCTCAGATTTTTGACTGTTTATTGACTTAATGCAAATTTTTAAGCACTATTCACCTTCAGAATAAATCCATTCTAATAATGCAAGAAAACCTTTTATTTAGAGTATAACAGCATAGAGGGGGAAAGAAGAGTCGCTCAGATTTCACAACCAGTTCAAGGGCCACACTTGCAACAGAACTAATGGGGTTGGAGGTTTCACACTGGTAATTCCCAGCATCTCCCTCTTGACGAGGTCTACAATGACTCTTCAATGGTCCTTGGATGGCTTCATTCATTCACTCTATGGGCTGCAATTTTGTGCCATTGAACAACCACTGGATGGTGAGTGCATTCGAGTAGCAGGTCAAGACCACAGCATCCTTATTCTCTGTGACTGTGGTGTTGCTGGCTAGGAGGGTTGGCTTTCTCACAGATTCTGTGGAGAAACAGAGAATGTGACTCATTGAGATTGTGCTTGAGACGTGGAGCCATGTTGTTTCCTCAGCCACTCACAGTCCACAGTGAGCTATGTAAAGGTCACCAGAGTAAGGTTCTGACATTTGCAGAAAAACAATTATGCATATTCAGGTGACAATATGTAAGGAGAGAGCTGTACCTCCTCTCTGACTACATATAACCTTCGGGTGATTCCTTAACTGTTCTTACAGGCATCTGCATCATCGCAGCACACAAAACCCCTTCCCAGACCATGTGTCCTATAACCTCTCATCAGGTACAATTTTTCTCTCATGAGCTATTTTTGATCTTTCTCTAGAACTTTTTTGACTTCCAAAAGCATCCTACTACTTACATAAAATTTCATGTGTGTTGGTGAAGGCAGGCTTACCACCTTTGTCCATCTCTACCACAAATGGAAGTTTGCAATAAGTGGAAAAGCACTTATCTTTTGTTAAATAATTCATTAGGTATTAAAAATGGCCCAATCCAGTCTTTATGAATGTAGACCTGAAGGATTTCTGTCTAAAGCGCCTTTAAATCTGAACAAGATTTTATTTCCTGGCCTACTGATTCAATGCCAATTTGAAATCACTCTCTCAAGGAAGTGGTTATAGTTTTAACAACAACAACAACAAAAAAAAAAACATTGACTGTAGGAATGAAGAAAACTATATGGTATAATAAAGGCCATACATAAAAGCCCAGAGTTAACCCAATATTCCATGGAGACACTCAAAAAATTTTAGTAATATCATGAACAAGAAGTGGATGCTATTTTCCACATATTCAACAGAGTAGTGGAAGTTTTGACCACAACATTTTTGCAAGAAGATGAAACTAGTTGTATCCAAATTAGTGAAAAAGAAAATAAATATTGTTTTTGAAAAGATAACATAATCTTATATATAGAAAACTGTAAAGTTTCTGGCACACACAAACATACACACATGCATAGAACTAATAAATAAAGCAAAGTTGCAGGACATAAAATCAACACATAAGATCTTTCTTAAGTGTTGGGACACTTAAGGGACAAAACACTTTCTCTTCTTGCAACAACAATAAAGAATTTCAAAGCAAAATTAAGAGAAATGTTCCATTTTCTACAGCATGAAAAGACTAAAGTACAAAGGAATAAACTTAATTAATAAGGTAGAAATTGTATACACTGAAAATTACCAAACATTTTTGAAAGAAATTAGATACAAATAAATGAAAAAAAAAAACATATATGTTAATTTATTGGAAGACCCCAAACTATCTACACATTTGGCACAATTACTATCAAAAACCTCAAGGTCTTCCTTGCAGAAATAGAAAATTTCATCCTACATTTTATAAGGCAATTCAATGAACCCCAAATTGTTGAAATGGTGTTTAAAAAAGAATGCAATAGGAGGTCTCATGTTTCCTAAGCTCAAAACTTACGGCAGAGCTAAGGGAACCACAACAGTGTGAAACGTGCACCAAAACTTCCGTTCATTAAAGACATGATCAAATGGTGTCAATGAAAAAGCCTGGACTATTCAATGGAGAAAAGATAGACCTTTTAACAATGATGTTGAAAAGGAATATCCACAGGCAAACAGTTAACATAGATTGTTGTCTTACACTATACACAAAAATTAGGTCAGAATAGGTAAAATTGCAAAAGTTAGAGTTAAAAGTTTAAAATGCTTAGAAAAAGTATAGAGAGAAGCATTATGACACTAAGTTGGCAATGATTTTATTAATATGACACTAAGAATACAGGCAAAAAATAGACAATTTGAATTTTGTAAAAATGAAAAACTCTCTTCATCCAAAAGCACAACAGATTGAAAGGTGACTTATGAAATGGAGAAACTATTTTGAAAATCCTATGGAAAATAAAAGGTTAATGTCTAGAATATACAAAAGATCTACAACTCTACAACAAGGACAGAATGAATAATCTGATTTATAAAGTAACAAAGCACTTGAGTAGAATTTTCCACAGAATATATACAAATTGCCAATAGTCACAAAAATATTCTCAACACCACTATTATTAAATAAAATGAAAATCTAATCTGCCAAGGTGAAATTTGTTACCTGCAATGTTGGGTGTGGTTAACTTTACTCTGCATGTAAGAGGAAAAAATGGCCCTGTGTGGTACCTTTGATTTCTCCAAGAGCTTCCCCAATTGTACCTGGCACTTCTGACATCTTAGTAACTTGACCCTTTGAAATAATAAGGCAGGTTGATGTATCACCAAAAATATTTGGGAATCTGAGTGCTCAGTGAACACATGGCCTCCGGCTATAGGTCTGGGGGAAATACAGACTTCCTCAGGTGTTAGTTTAGTCTCAGTGTTTGGTTATGGAAAGACATAGGAATGGGAGTCAGAGACACCCTTGCACTTTTCCCGGTTCTTCACTGACCACCAACTGACTGCCTGGCTGAGCAGAAACCTTTTCTTCCAGTTGCATAGACTTCTATCACCCAGCTGAGGTGTGTTTCTATGAGGCGCTACTTCCCAGGACATCCTGGAGACTGGGGTTGGAGCAGAAATAACACATAAGGAGCAGAAGCAAGCCAGTGGTAGGTTGACTACTCAGACCTCTGGGGGAAGAGGTGGGACAGGTTTAAACAGGCGAAGGTGAATGAAATTATTTTCCCAAGTGTTTCAGTATTCAAATACATTTCACCCTTCTAGGAAAAGAATATGTGGGTGCCATGAGTTTAAACAAAATCTCTCCCTGCCAGGTAAACTGAGGCTGATTAGACCAGTAAAAACATATGTTACCTCGTGACATTTTATAGTTGAAGGGGACAGGTCGTGACTTAAGAACATTCATTAGTTGGTTAAACGCCCTACAATCTGCACCAAAGCTTTACTCTTAACCAGGTGTTGTTAAGAACAGATAAAGTAGTCCCAGTACCTACAAGGGCTTTCAGGATTTCCCCTATTACAGTAATTGTAATTTCTTTTTAACTATAAGGAGAAAAGGAAACACCTCTGTATTCCACTGATCAACCATATCCTTACTTTTGTATTTTTTCTTGTTTTCATTTTTTTTTAAGTTTTCTACATTCTCTTTTAAAGTGAACAGACATCTCTACAGGTGTTTCCCAGGTAACCTTATTTGGTGAATGGGTGGCTTCACTCCCAGGAACCCATAGGTGCATTCTCTGGAGGAGGTCAGAATATACATGACCTTGTGTCCCAACAGTTCAATTAGAATTTTTTGCAACCCTGTGAGAGTACTGGAGACAATCTTTGAAAGTTTTACGTAGATGTGTATATTATTTTTTAGTTTTAGAAATATATATACCCCCTCATTGCCCTCTTCATAAAACAAGGTTTTTGTTTGTTTGTTTGTTTGTTTGTTTTTTGTGTTTTGTTTTTCTGAAGGGGGCTGCTAGAATTCCTGGATTATTTTGTCTAAATTTCTACTGTCATTTTCTCTAAGACTATTAGGGAGTGGTAGTGAAACAGATATAAAGGAAATAAAAAAGGATAAAATAAGAAAGAAAGAAGGCAATTCCGACTAAATAAAAAGTAACTCAGACACAAAGAATACAGTGGAGGGACTATGGAAGGAGGAGTTATGTGGTGCTAGCATTTATTACCTATAGGAGCCTTCTTTAGTTCAGAGACAGTCCCTAATAGTTTTTATTATTTTTAAGAGAGGATTTATTTGTGCTTCTCCTAGAAGCTTCTAATTTCCAATAAAAATATACTTGCCATTTATTCAGTTAAAATTTAGAGCTTTTTTTTTTAACTTTGAATGTCTAGATTAATTAAATGTCAAAATATTTGTACTTTGGCCCTCCTAAATTGATATCTTTTCCTCTAAAATCTTTATATTTCTTTAAGCACTTGCAAAAAAAAAGTCTTTTATTTATTGTCTATCTGCTGGAGTAGTAATGAGGTGACTGGGGCTCAAAGCCTTGGAGGCTTGGTTTCCCACATTCATTGTACTATTTTTATCATCTTTGAAATCTAAGTTATTTCCCCCCTGGCATCATTCTTTGGGGGTTATTGGTTACTAGAGTCCAAAGGTCTTCCTGCTTTCAGATAACACAAAGTACTGTATCCGGTTACAGGATTGTATTGGTGTTAATTTAAGAGCAGAAAACAGATCTACCCACCTAATGTTTAGCAGGCTACATTCATCTCTTACTTGTCAATGTATCTCTTGCAACCTGTTTTCCTGACAAGGTTACACATTTTTACTTACAGGTGACAGGCGTTTGCCTTTTACCTTTTATTCTTTTATAAAACTTTTTCTTCCTTCCTTCCTCCCTCCCTGCCTCCTCTTTCTTTCTTTCTTTCTTTCTTTCTTTCTTTCTTTCTTTCTTTCTTTCTTTCTTTCTTTCTTTCTTTCTTTCTTTTTCTCACATTCAGATGGTGATCTTTTAATCTGATTTTTTTCCTGCTTGTATTAGCCTTATTAAAATGCTGGGGTTTAAAAAAATATATTTTATTGATTATGCTATTACATTTATCCTATTTCTCCCCCATCATTCCCCTCCACCCTGCACATCCCCTACCACCCACATCCCCCCCTTTAGTTCATATCCATGTGTCATAAGCTCTTTAGCTTCTATATTTTCCATACTATTCTTGCCCTCTCCCATCTATTTTCTACCTATGGTCTATGATGCTTATTCTCTGTACCTTTTCCCCATCTCTCCTCCTCCCACTCCCCTGTTGCTAACCCTCCATGTGATCTCCATTTCCGTGTTTTTGTTCCTGTTCTAGTCATTTGCTTAGTTTGTTTTTTTTAGGTGTGGTTGTTAATATCTGTGAGTTTGCTGTCTTTTTACTGTCATATTTTCTATCCTCTTTTTCTTACATAAGTCCCTTTAACATTTCATATAATAAGGGCTTGGTGATGATGAACTCCTTTAACTTGACCTTATCTGAGAAGCACTTCATCTTCCCTTCCATTCCAAATGAAAGCTTTGCTGGATGGAGCAATCTTGGATGTAGGTCCTTGACTTTTATGACTTGGAATACTTCTTTCCAGCCCCCTCTTGCCTGTAAGGTCTCTTTTGAGAAATCAGCTGACGGTCTGATGGGAACTCCTTTGTAGGTGAGTATGCCCTTATCCCTTGCTGCTTCTAGAATTCTTTCCTTCATTTTAATCTTGGCTAATGTAATGATGATGTGCCTTGGTATGTTCCTCCTTGGGTCCACCTTCTTTGGGACTCTCTGAGCTTCCTGGATTTCCTGGAAGTCTATTTGCTTTGCCAGATTGGGGAAGTTCTCCTTTATTATTTGTTCAAATAAGTTTTCCACTTGTTGCTCTTCCTCTTCCCCTTCTGGTACCCCTATAATTAGGATGTTGGGACATTTAAAGATGTGCTGGAGTTTCCTAAGCCTTTCCTCATTTTTTTTTGAATTCTTGTTTCTTCCTTCATTTCTGTTTGGTTGTTTCTTTCTTCCTTCAGATCCACTCCACTGATTTGAGTCCCAGTTTTCCTCCCATCACTATTGGTTCCCTGTGCATTTTTCTTCATTTCACTTTTGTAGCCTTCGTTTGATCCTCTAATTTGCAACCAAAATCAACCAATTCTGTCAGCTTCCTAATCACCAGAGCTTTGAACTGTGCTTCTGATAGGTTGGTTACCAGTGCTATGAACTCTGCATCTGATAGGTTGACCACCTCCTGGTTGCGAAGATGAATTAGCTCTGGGGCCCTGGTCTGTTCTCCTTTTTGAGCCATCCTTGTTGTTTTTTGCTTGTTTGTTTGTTTTTGTTTTTGTCTGGTCATTGCTGTTACGTAGTGACAGGCAGAGCCTTAAGCATTCACCAGGATGGGGCAGCCCAGTTGCTGGGTTGTGATGCTGGATGTGGGGGCAGGGTCCGAGAGGGTACAACGGCACTTTGCTCCACATTATTGTTCGGATTCCAGTCCCTTCAGCCTCTTTCCCCTATCAAATTGGGCCCTTATGGGGCTGATTTTCGTGTGTGTGTGGGAGGTCATCACATGCTCTAGGACCCCGTGGTTCTCCCCAACAAACTCTCCTTTGAGGCTGGGTCTCTCTCCCACCACCTCAGCCCCCACAAGTATCCTCAATAGGTGCTTTTAGGCTTCACTTCCCAGTGATGGGACCCTGTGTTGAACAGTTTGTCCTGCTGCCCATTTTTGCCTGGTTTATCTGTGTGTAAATGTGTGTCCATGGTCCACTGCCCTGCATGCCCTGCCTGGTCTCCTCAAGTTCGGCAACACCTGTGTGCCTGGAGTGACTGTGCACCTAGGACCACCACCAGCTCATCTCGCCTCTATCGCTGGCTGTGGACTCCACCCCTCTTACCAGTCTGGGTGAACCCTTGTTGTCCGACTCCCACACAATTCAATTTTCTCTCTGTCCTGGTTGGGTTTTCTTTTTTTTGTTGTTGTTGTTCTATATATTTTTTTGTCTTTAATCTTGGTTGTGAGAAGAGGCACAACGTGTCCAGCTATGCCTCTATCTTGGCTGGAAGTCTCTCTTTCTTTCTTTTCTAGAAGGGGAAGGAATGGACAAAGAGAAGGAGAGAAACATGAATGTAAAAGAGAAATATCAACCAGTTGTATCTCCTGTGGAACCTGACGAGGACCAAGCCTTGAACAAAGGCATGTGCCCTGACCCTTAAACAAACCAGGGACATTTTTTGCTCTCTGGGACAACTCATTGAGCCACACCAGTCAGATTTCCATTTACTATTTAACTATAGATCACGACAGCCAGCTTTGGGAGCAAAATATGTTTTTTTCTCTCTCATCTTTCAATTCATCTAGCTATCCATCTACTAATCAAATCAATAGAGGCAGATTAACAGGAGACAATGTACAAAGTCTATTTTACTATTGAATATTCTCAAGTAAAACACAGAGATACAAAAAAGCATTGGCTAGTTAAGACACATGCTGTTGTGAAGCTAAAGAACAAAAAGCATTGTGGTTTGAACTTCAGAACACACACACACACACTCACACACACTCACACACACAAACATGCATAGCATGTAGATTCCAAAGCAAATGAATAGTAAATAGATATTGGCTTGGCATTTCCATGTGAATGTTCCTCCTTCAGATGGTCCTCCTTCTAAATAATTCCTAGGCAGTTAAGAGGGCAGTTCTCACTGTTTTATTTTTGAGTCTTCTGGTTCCCAATACCAAGACCAAAATCCATATTCTAAAAGGCAGTTGTAGGGTGGCAACTAGTCTTCCATTCACAGCCCAGCCACTACCCTCCAGCTGCCTTAACAAATCTAACTGAAAGCTCAATCCCACTACACCTTGGCATTAATTAAAGTCACTATGTACCTAAATTATTATCAAACAAGATAAAATACAGACATTCTTTTGTCAATCTAAGTGTAGCGACTTTTGACTTATTATCACATAAAATTTTAAAGTTACATTTGAACCTGCTAATAAAAGTGTTCCAAGATACGGTGTTCATCACTTCCTTATCATGGGTACCTTAATTCCTTGAAAGTAAGTGAATATATGTGTTGTGATCATATTCACAGCTGTTCAGAAAGAACTGGGAATCCTGTGATCCTGGCTCATGTCTAGTTTAATGTTTCTGCCATCATTATTTATTGCTTAATCAGATCAGTTGTGTCTTCACTCATCCCTAATTTCAATTAGTCTATCTGAGCATGTTACTTCCTGAAAGACTCCAGTCCCATTTCTATTGTTGAGACATTGGGACCAGGAAGTCTCCCAGAGGGTCGCCTGCTCAGTTCATTATCATTCAAATAATCCTACATTTAACTTAATTTAGTTCCTAAATTGCCTACATCACAAATGCTCCAGAGAGGACCTGATGTGACTACAACAACAGAAGAATTTATAAGGGCCTCTGCAGTCATGGTAACTTTGTGGTACTGCAGCATTGTCTTAGTTAATAAAAAGTGTTGTGTGTGGGTGTCCAGGAGACATTTTGATTGTTCATTCTTGTTCATTTGTAGATTCTGTGAATGTGTAATGAACTCACACTGTAAGCCTACCAGGCACACTGTCTCAGGCACTGGGAACACAGTAGTGTATGAAAGAGACACTGGACATGATTGCTGATGTCTAAGTATTTACTTGACCACTAATATTTAAAAGGCACCTCAGGATGCCTTAAGATTTTTAATCCCAGCCAAATAATTGACCTCAGTGTGATTCTCCAGAATTTTTCTGAATTCCTTTGTATTTTCACAACACTTCTCTTCTTCTTACAACACACATTAAATTATTTGGAAAACTCTTAGACTATAGGTACTCAGAAGAAATCCATAAACTGTACCTTCTTTTCTCACTGGTAAAACCATTCTTACCTGTCACCTGGATGATGCACTTGTCTTACCACTGTGCTCCCTGTTTGCAACCCAGCAGCCTTACTAGTGATGGCTAATTTGGAGGCTAAAATATAATAAAGTTGCCCCCCCCCCACCTTCTAAATATCTTAGGTTTTCCTAACCATCAAATAACAGACACAGATTAGCAGAAAAAAATAAAGTTTTTAACATATGATCATGGATAATTCCCATAATTATACCATTATTATGACTGTAAGGCAACATTGAGTACATAAACATTTTTTGAAAAAAGAGAAAAAAGGGAAAGTGGGGTCTTATATTTCAGAAGTCAGAGAGTGCTTTGAAGGTAGTTGAGAAGATCTGGTACAAATGGCAAGAAAAATTTGGGGGCAACACTGAATCAGTGGGACAGAGTGGGTATCTAGACAGGCGTCTTTCCAAAGCCCTCTCATGTACCACACATAGTCAATTAGCCTAAAGTGAATTCTCCTGAAGCACATTTCCTGTCTGAATCTCTTGGCAGAAATGTAGAGAGGCTCAACAGTATTTTTCTGTTTTATTTCCTAATAAATAGCTTTAAATCAATATACTAAAACAAAATTTTCAGGGTGCCAAAATGTTGGTTACTTTCAATAAACACAGATTATTCACATCTCTTTTTTTTTTCTTTCAACCTTCCAGTGGCTCCCCACTTCAGTCAGAGTAAAGCTAAAATTCTGGCTGATTGATTCATTATTTTCATTATTTCTGACTTCATTTGCTGTCATCTTCTGATCTCTCTGCTCCAATAAGTTCACATCCTCTGTGCTGAGCCAACATATTAGAATTGAACAAAGAAAATCACCCCAAGTATGCTTTACTTTATTCTAACATACTGTCAAAAATATTGTTGTCACTGTTTGGATTATTGTGTGACTTCCTCACTGCCAAAGTTTGTCTGTGTGTTCTGAGCTATTGTCTATTTTCTTTGTACTATTTAGAAAAGTGTCAGGGGATAGTGAGCAGAGGGTCAGTGTCCTTTGATAAATGAGTACAAAAACTACAAATGTGATAATGTTTCAGTGGGTAAAATATGGGCTGTTACAATGTCACAGAACAGGAATTCTGACCTAGGTAAAAGACCAGTTAAATTTTTTTAAACAGAGAAGCATCTAATAGAGAATGAGCCTAGGCAACCCTAGAGCTCATAAGGTGGCAGGAATGCGAGGTCTAGGCAGAGGGCACAGTGTGTGCAAAGTCCAGAAGGTAGGAAAGTTCATTGAAATAAATTAATTTTACTGACTCAGTTCTGTCATTGAGTGAGCTAATGTGCCTCAGGTACAGAGTACACATTCAGTACTAAAAATTGCCAAAGTTCTTATTATTGAACTCCTCTGGGTACCATTTCCAGTTCTGCCCATTTGGAAACCATGCTAATAGAAAAACAATTCACTCTCCCCCGACCACACAAGCAATTCATGATACTAAGCATGGATTACATCTTGACTGATGTACAAGTGACAGGCATTAACACACACATCTGGAAGTATACCACCTGCTCAGTGTTGGCACTTATACCAATTCTATGTGTTTCCATTTCACCCAAAGTTTTTCACTTTCTTTGTAATCCCTTCCTTTTCTCCCCCCAAACCACCAGGAGCTTCAGTGAATTACTCATATTCTTTCTTTCTGAGTAGATTCATTTGCATTTTCTGAAATTTAGAATAAATAAAATCATGTGGTATATTCTCTTTTTCTGCTGGCTTTTTAATTCAGCATAATTATTATATGAGGTGAAATTTACATAGTAAAAAGTGAAAAAGTCAGTGGTATTTAGTTTAATCACAATGTTGTGTAACTAACATGTCTACCTGGTACTAAAATATTTTAATCACTCTTATTAAGTACTATAGCCATTGAATGATTGCTCCCCATTTCCCTATACCCTAACTGGTGGTAAGTATCAACCTTTAATCTGTCTGGTCCTCCTCCTTGTTTTCTGTCCCACATATGATGTCACATGACCCCTGCTGACTTGTATAGCAGGTGCTCCCTCTAGTTCCAGTGTCAGGAAAAAAAAAAATCTGAGTCTTCAAAACATAATCCTTCCTCCCCTCCCTATGTCTTACCCCCATGCCCATCCTAATGTGGATGAATGGCAGCCTCACTTCACCCAACAAGCTCCATTTGGCCCTCAAGGAACAAGTAGTTTAGCCCCTCACTCATATTATTCAGCTTCATTCTGAGTCTCCAAACAAAGCCTCCTTAAGTCCCTTTGAAACATACAATGCGTAACACCCTCACACCTCCCAGTCCTCACAATTTCTCAACTGACACAGGGCAGACCCCATTCCTCCATGACTTAACTCCGCATTCACCTCTGCTTACACACAATCCATCTCTAGACCTATCCCCAAGATTCTCAGTCGAACACACCAGAGCCACAGGTAGGAGAAAATGAATATAACAAGAGAAGATATTTATTTCTGATTCCTAGTTCTGGATGCAGGCACTTTAATGACAAGCATGTGGAATTTGTGAAGGCAAAAGAGAAAACAAGGAATGAGGATAGTGATGTCTACTCTGAACTGCAGGTCAAATCGGGCTTCAAAGAGACTCATTAAATGCAGGCCAGTGGGTGGCTGAAGTGACAGAGAACTGCATATTTACTAGGTATTTCAGTTTTACAATAGGATATCTTTTTTTTCCAATCTCTCAGATTTTGTTTCTTGAAGGTACAGTGACAATGTATGTGGAATGAGTACACTGTTGACAGGGTGTTGCCATATGTCCTTTCTTGCAGGTACAGATTCATGGAATCTAAGCCACACTTCTTTTGAGGCCACCTGTGGAATGAGGAGGAATCCTCTATTTGTGTTCCTTTATTTGTCCCTCTCCCTTCTTTTCCCCATTTTCCCCTATCCCACTCCCCTGTGATCATTATCATTTTCTACTTTAGTTATAAAACTCTGGTTCTCTTTCCTTCATTCATTTGTTTTGTCGATGAAGTTACACTTAGAGGTGAGATCATATGATATTTGTCTTTCACCACCTGGCTTATCTCACTTAGCATAATGCTCTCCAGCTCCATCCATGCTATCACCAATGGTTGGAGCTCCTTTTTCTGCTGTCTAGCATTCCATTGTTTAAATGCACCATGGTTTTCTGATCCACTCATTTACTGAGGGCACTTAGGCTGTTTGCAGTGCTTGGCTATTGTCAAGAACACTGCTGTGAACACTGGGGTGCATAGGTTCTTTGAAATTGCTGATTCAGGATTCTTAGGGTCTAGTCCCAGCAGTGGGATCAGTAAATTGAAAGATAGTTCCATTTTTACATTTCTGAGGAAATTCCATACTGTTTTCTACAGTGACCACACTAGTCTGCATTCCCACCAACATTGTATTAGGATACTCTTTTCTCCACAGCCTCACCAGCATTTGTTGTTTGTTGATTTCTTAATGATAGGCATTCTAACTGGTGTGAAGTGGCATCTCATTGTGTTTTTCTTAACTTTTTTATTGTTGTTCAGTACATTTGTCTCCATTTCACTCCACCACTCCCTCCACCCCAGCCATCCACACTTCCCACCCTTGTTCCTACCCCCCTTTGGTTTTGTCCATGTATCCTTTATAGATGTTCCTGAATATGCTTCCCTGTTTGTCACCCCAGTATGCCCTCCCATCTCCTCTTTGGTTACTGTCAGTTTGTTCTTAATATCAACATCTCTCTAATGTCTAGTCATGCTGAGGTCCTCTCATATGTCTGTGCACCCTCTGTATGTCTTTCTTGGGGAATTGTCTGTTCAAATACTTTGCTAATTTTCTAATTGAATTGCTTGTCTTCTCGTTGTGGAGTTGTGTGAGTTCTTTATATATTTTGGAGATTAAGTCCTTGTCTGTGATATCATTGGCAAATGTATGTTCCCATACAGTTTGCCCCCTTTCCATTTTGTTGTTCTTTTCTTTAGCCATGCAGAAGCTTTATAGTTGGATTTAGTCCCATTTGTTTATTCTTTCCTTTCAATCCCCTGCCATAGGGGATGTATCAGTGAAAGTATTGATGGCTAGGATATCTGAAATTTTCATGCCTAGATTTTCCTCTAGGACTTTTATGATGTCATGACTTACATTTAAGACTTTTATCCATCTTTACTTTATTTTGGTGTATGCTTTAATTTGGTGGTGTAATTTCATTTCTTCCCAGATGTACTTATTCAGATCTCCCAACACCATTTACTGAAGAGGTTATTTTTATTTCATGTTATATTCCTTTTCCCTGGGTCAAATATTAATTGACCATGCATACACAGATTTATTTCTGGCCTTTCTATTCTGTTCCACTAGTCTATATGTCTGTTCTTATCCCAGTACCAGACTGTTTTGATTACAATGACCTCGTAATATAGTTAAATATCAGGTATTGCGATTCCTCCTACTTTATTCTTTTTGCTTAAAATTGCTGAGGTCATTCAGGGCTGTTTATATTTCCATGTAAATTTTTGAAATGTTTGTTTTATATCTGTGAATTAGATCATTGGCATTTTCATACAAATTGCATTGAATCTATTGATTGCCTTGGGTAGCATGGACATTTTAATGATGATTATTTTTGCAGTCCACAAACATGCTATATGCTTCCAGTTATTAGTGTCTTCCTTAATTTTTTTCTTCAGTGTCATGTAGATATCTGAGTAGAGGTTTGTACTTCTCTGGTTACATTCATTCCTTAGTATTTTTTTTCTGTAGCAAATGGAATATTTTTTCTAATTTCTATTTCTGATATTTCATTGTTGGTGTACAAAAATGCCTTTGTTTTCTAAATGTTGACTTTGCATCCTGATATTTTGACAAGTTCATTTATTAGATCCAGTAGTTTATTGGTGGAGTTCATAGAGTTTTCTATGTACACTATCATGTCATCTGCAAACATGGGCAGATTTAATTCCTCCTTTCCACTTTGGATGCTTCTGTCTTCTTCTTGTATGACCACTGTGGCTAGAATTCCAACACTATGTTGGATAGAAATTGTTAAAACATACATCCTTGTCCCTGATCTTAGTGGGAAAGCTTTTCTCCATAGTATTTTCATATGATCCTCTGTATTTCTGTATTGGTTGTAATTTCACCAGTTTCATTTTGGGTTTTATTTATTTGGGTCATATATCCTTTTTCATTGATGATCCTTGTAGGAGACCATTCTGCCTAGTGTGGGCCCAGCTCCCAGTGGAAAACAAGGTCTGATGCACAGGACCCATGCCCATGGATAGGTTATCCCGTTGGTAATCATTCCTGCAATGTACCTAGGCCACTTTGAGACTTGCTTTTGCTAAAACCCCCTCACCCTGAATGGAGGTAGCAAACATTTACTGCAAAGTAACTTCCTAAAATCCATGCTAAACCTTCCAAGGGGAGTATAACAGTTTCAACCACTTTTGCCTTTTCATTTGCAAATATCCCTCTTCTGTGATGTGATTACCAGCATCTTCTCCTTTGTTTTCTGTAAAAGGTATCAACCTAAAGCAAACCTGTGCATGGTTAATGAGGACCTTGATGTCATGTGCCCAGAAAGACAATAAAGATCATGGAAGCAAGGGCAAAGGTTTTTGCTCCCCTTAAGAGAGAAGCCACTTGTCCTTTTTCTCTACAGGATTTGGTAGTCCATGTGAATTTCTTTTGTTTCAGTTACAACACCATGGACCCCCTGAATTGGGGTCCTCAACAGATCCTGGTTAAAGCCTTGTTGAATTTTTTTGTCTTTTGAAAGAACCATCTCCTGGATTTATTGATCCTTTGGATTGATCTTTTAGTTTCTATGTCATTTAATTCTGCTCAGATCTTGATTATTTCATTCTTTCCTCTTGCTTTGGGGTAAGATGGGAGTTTTAACAGCCACTCAATGTTAGGAAGCTTCACTATTATACCACACCTGCAGTCTCCCTAGTTTTGCATGGTACTCTGTTCTCTTTGGTTCTTGGACTACCATAGACTGTGAGTTTTCTGGCAGTTCTGGATTTTTTTTAAGATTGTTTGTCACCCTTCTTATGGTTGTGTGAGCAGACAATGTGAGTCTATCTACAAGTCTTTTTTGGCCAGAAGACAAAAGGAAGCTTTTTAAATAAGAGTTGCTGAAAGAATCACTGATGAGAGTGTAGGAGGGTACAACCAGGGGCCCCCCAAAAGAATGATTTATAATGGGGTCCAGAACTCAGGGTGTCCAGGAAATATTAAAAACATGGGATGTCCTCACCCCCACAAGTCTGAGCTGAGAAGTGGGATACATGGAGCAAGGCCATTGAGTTGTTTTGCATAGCAACAGTTTTGCAGTTAAACTCTAGAATGGTCATTTAACATAGCTATAACCTTTAACTGGTTTTATAGATATGGTAAATAGTTGTGGCCATGCTTTGAGCCAGGGAGAAGGGAGTGACTTCTACCCAATTCATAACTGGGAGGCAACTTCCCCTTGTTACAGCATCTGCATGATAACTTGGAGATCATTGGCCCCACACCTTGGGGCTACACCTGCTCAGACTCACTATGGCAGCCCAGTAACTGGAAGGAGACAGGAGTGCCAGCAAGTGTAGTCATTTGTAGGAAGAGTCGGAAATGGGGCTTCAGAAGAAGATTGACATGGGGATTAAACCCAGAGATGGAAGCCATTGGACAGGGAGGTCTATGTGCTTTCGGCAGAGTCAGGACCCCCTCAGCCATGGGAAGATCACCACATGGCTTTAGCAGAGAACCGCCATTTGGCTAAGGCAGAGAACCATGTGGTTTTGGCAGAGTGGTGACATGCCCCCCCTTGCAGCTTTGATGGGGGACCCCTGTGGCATTGGCAAGAGTGAAGACCCCATGGTTTTGGGGTGCTCCCTTTGGCCACATGGCTTAGGAAGCAGGAGAGACTTTGCCTGAAAGAAAAAGGAGAAAGGACTTTTACAAATGGGCCATGAGAAGGTGCCATATGACTTTGGATTAATTGGAAATCCCAGTAACACAGCTGATGGTGCTGGGAACCAAGGGAGGCTACTAGGTGAGCATGGATTACTAGGAAGAACTGGGGGCTTCCTGAGCCATGGACTTCTATTTCTTTTCCTGAGATATGGTACCCCAGACCAGGCAAAGAGGGGAAGGAAGTACTGTGTGTGTTTGTGGGTATTTTAAGGGACTTTGGGATTTTGATGAAGACATTAAGTCATCACTCTTAAGTCTGTATAACTTGAATAAATAATTCCTTTCCTTTTCACCAATCTCTGTCATTGAGAGCTATAATTCTCTGGTGATGGGAAAGGCAAACCTTGTACAGGGGGATCCCCTTCCCTGATGGCCAATCTGGGAAAATCATGGGAGACCACATGTGCAGTAGCTTTAAAGTAATGCAACTACTTATGCATGCACAGTAAAAGCCTGCAAAAACTAGCCAAGAAGGATCTGCCCTATAGGAATAGAGTCCCTCCAGCCCATGAGGTCAATCTCTGCTTGCAGTTGTCCTGCTCTCATGTTCTCTGCTATAAACTCCAGGTGTTTGGTTCAATTCTTTGAGCTGATCATCAAGAACCTGGTTACCTGTGCCCACCTGTGACAGGAGGAGCACTCACTCTTCCATCCCTTTTAAAAGTATTTTGCCCTGACAAATACAGACTTTAAGATTCTTCTCTAAAAATTAATGAAAAGTTTAGTATCATGAATTAATAAATTCAACTTATTACAACAGTTATATTAATGTTTTTTTGCATTTTTATACTTGTGTCATGGCTCAGTTTTTATTTATTTTATAAAATATATTATTATGGTTTATTTAAGGAGGTGTCCTCTGCATCAGACTATAGTTTAAAAGCAGTCGCATGTGTGTGATTTAAGAAGAATGATGTACAATCAACAACACCCCCCGAAAACCTTTCTTTCATGGACTTTCCCTGTCTTTCTGCTTAGCAATACAAGACAGTTCTCAGTTTACATAAACATCATCCTTAAAACTGCCAAACAGAAAATTAGTATATATAGAGTGCTGGGCATTTACTAAATAAGTCACAGGCCAATAAGTTCAATTGTGCAGTTGTGAAATATAATGTGAAAGAGGTTTTGAAAGACTGGGTAATCTTCTGTGTTTCCAACATGTCTCTGATGGTCTTAAGAGAGTATGTGGTTTCCTTCTTACCTGCTAAATGGTAAGATCTGCTTATATGACTAGCTGCCCAATTAGCATATTTTATATTGTTCTTTTTGTTTTTGCACTTTCTTTTGAATGAGAAGCAATATGGCTTGCCCAAATGTTAAGTCCAAACAAAGCTCTCAGATTATTGCTCTTCAGTATCAATGTTTGTGGAAAATACTTTCTTACAAGTTCAATGTTTATACGTCCACCTAGGGTATATTTAACATCATTACACTGCTAACAGTATAAGTGGCTGTGCTGAAAAGTCATCATAATATTCTCCAAACAAAAGGTTGCTTTAACAGAGTCACATTCAGTGATATAAAGTCCTGCAAGTTCATGCCAGACTTCTTGTACTCCTACAAATTGTCCCAGACCCTTATTCTGTTCCTGACTGGTCTCCAATCTTTTCCCCTGAGCATTTCAAATACCAATTTAAAGTCTTTCTTTTTCAGCCATGTTCATTTGATTTTCATGAACAATTTGACCCTGCAGCTATGCAGTTTCATCTTATCTTTCCATGACCTCAAACTCATGCTACCTGGTTAGTTGACTCTGGGACGGCCAGAGGACTCTATTCTCAACTCCTGCAGACAAAACAAGGCCAAGTCATCCAGCCACAGACTATAATCATCACTTGTTCATATATGATCCAAACATATCTCCAAGCTTAGTAGCATATTCTTGAATTGATTTCTTGATGGCTTTCACAGTTTGCTCACTATTTCATGAGATTTCTTTGCTCTATATTTTAACTTTATTTGTGAATTTTTTCCTGAGACATTGGAAAGCCCTGAGGCCTCCCCAGTGTTTTGGGAAATATTAATTAGTTTTAAAATAAAATTATTATGTCATTGTTTATGTCTCTCTGTATTGATGTCTCTATATCTCTCTCTTCTGGAAATAATTAGAATTGGTTTATAATAATTCCTTGAGTTAATTGGTTTATGCAAATTAAAATAAAACAAAAACTAACACAATTTTAGCACATTAATGGCCAATATTTTTATAAATAAAATTAATTAATTTTTGCTAAATCTGTTAATAACATATCTAAAGGATGAGTCAACAACATACATAGTATTGATGTGTACGCATATGATTGAAATACTTTCATGTTTCTAATGAGAATGACTGGGGCTGCCCTGGAATAGACTTTATTGTTCACATGGTAAAAAAATACTGAATACTTCTTTAAGAAGAAGATTCATGAACCATGTGTGCATATGTGGTTTAAAAAAATAAATATGTATAATCAAAAATTGGCTTTCTCCATACTAGTTAATCAAAATATCCTTATACATTGAAAATATTAGTAATTCAAAAATAACTTCTTCAATTGTCTATTTACATAGCATCCAATGCAGTAAATAGAATAAATGAGAACATAAGAATTAAGGAAATATTTTTAAACCCAAAGCAGACTGTTCTTTGTTTTTGTCGAGTGGTCTCTGTGACATCCTGCCCAGGGTCTGCGCTCTGGGCCCTAGTAGACAGCTAGGGTGGTTGAAAAAATCCCACCAAATATAGTGGAATTGGGAAGAGATCCTCCCTGCAATAGAATACCTAGCTTCCCAGGCCCTTGAGTCTGGATTGATAATAAGAAGTGATAAGGGTGGGGGAAAGTACAATTGAAAGGCAAAGAATTGTAAAGTTAAGAGCTTTTGTGGCTTTGCCACCCACTTGCCATGATAAGACAAACTCCAGGGAGGTTGAGTCCAAACTGTGAATGCTTTCAGGGGACAATGCCTCAGCTGAGGGAGTGGCATTGAAAGAAATCATAGTAAAAGTGAGAGTGTAATGGGTAAAGCAGTTGAATGACTACATCCAAGAGAGACCTCCCAAAGCTTTCCCTATGGTGATAAGCCCTCTAAAGAAGAATAACTTGGGATTCAGTAGAGAGAGTGGATTGGTTGGAGTGGGGGTTACTTTCTTATGTAAGATGGTCAGGGAAAACATCCATGTCTCTGTGACATTTGAGTGAGACTTAGAAAGGATCAGATAGGGTTATGAAGGATTGCTGGTGACACTTCTTTTGGCCTGATTAGTCACCTAAGTGCAGAGGAACTCACTTTCACCACATAGTTTTCTCTGATGAAGTTTTTTTTTTCTATAAAACATAAGATGAATGTTTTAACAGTCATCTGAGGTTAGAAAGCTTCACCCTGAAAAGTTATCTGTATCTGTGAGTGGTGTCCTCTTCAAGAAATACCTCAGACCAAGGAGCTCAAACTTAGTTTCATAAGGCGTGAGGTCATTGTAAATTTCATGGGCATTTATCTGAACTAGGAAACAGGAGCTAAAGTGTTCATTTTACTTCCAAAACTTCCAATGAGATATTACTAACAAAAGAAACAGAAATGTATTGAAGTTGTGGTAATAATGTTATTGACATATAAATAAATACTCAAGGCTTTTGAAATCTTTTGAAAGAAAGAGGAAGACTAAGTTCAGTGTTGCTACTCACACGGGTGTCCTCTTGTCCATTCTCAATGCATAGAACAGCATCCAGGTGCCCTCCACATGTTTACATGAAGGACAGAGCACAGATCTGTGAGTTCATCACCTGCTGACACTGGTTATCACAGGACCATTGCTCATCCTCTGAGGGACACAGTGTCACCTCCACTGTGGACATGGTACAAATGAGACCAACCCGAGATGATAGTTGTATGAAATATGACCTAAATTTAACAATAATGATAATGTCTGCTCATGCAATAAACACTGCTTCAGTGTTTATTGATGCAATGCAAATTTAAGAACTAATCATCTTCAAAAATCTATTATAATACTGCAAAACTCTTTATTCAGACTTTAATAATGTATGTCAATAAAGGATGATCACTCAAATTTAACATCCAGCATAACAGGCCAACGTTCAGTAGACCCCATGGGGTTGGAAATGTCACACCAGTAATGTCCAGCATCTTCCCTCTTCACAGGGTCTATGGTGAGGCTTCGGTGGTTTTCAGATACCTTCATGCGCTCATTGAGCTTCAGATTCATGCCATTGAACAACCAGTGGATGAAAAGTGCATTTGTGTTGCATGTCAAGACCACAGTATCCTTATTCTCTGTGACTGTCGTGTTGCTGGCTGTGAGGGAGACCACTAAGTCAGGCTCTGTAGAGAAATGGAATGTAATTGTTTAAGAATGGGCTTAATACATGGAGCCATGCTACTTACTCAGATCTCAGCAATTCACAGCCCGCAGTGAGCTATGGAACGGGGACCAGAGTATGTCCCCAACATTTACAGAAGGACAATAGTCTAAGTTCAGGTGAAATTATGTAAGGAGACAGCTGCAGCTAGTTGCTTGTCCCATATAACCCCAGTATGATTCCATTCATATTCCCTCAGTCATCACTCTTAGCAGCTTGCAAAACCCTTTCCCAGCCCATATGTCCAACAATGTCATCATCAAATACATTTTTTTTCTCATGAGCTTTTGTTGATCTTTTCCTAGTACTTCTCCCCCCACTCCACAAAACATCAGGTCCCACTCCTTAGTTAAACTTTTATCCATGTTGTTGAATGCAGGCTTACCATTTTGTCCATTGCTGGAGCCAAGGATGTTTACAGTAATCAGAAAAGCATTTAGCTTCTGTTAACTAATTTATTAGGCAGTAAAGACTGTTCAATGAAGAAAAGAAAGTTTTTTCAACAAATGGGTTGCACAGCAATATTCACATGCCGACAGGTGACATGGGTCATTGTCTGACACCACACACCAAAATTCAGTCAAAGAGATCAAATTCTAAAGGTTACACCTAAAACTATAAAATGCTTAGAGAAAGTATAGGGAGAAGCAGTATGACATTGATTTGGCAATGATTTGTATAAATATGACACTAAGAACAAAGGTAAAAAATAGACAATTGGGATTTTGTCAAAATGAAAAATTTTTCTTCATCAAAAACACAAGTTGATTGGTGACCTATGAAATGTGAGAAAATACTTTGCAAATCATATGGCAAATAAAAAGTTAATGTCTAGAATATACAAAAAGTCATGTACAACTCAACAGTCACCACAAAACCACATATAAACTGACTTAGAAATGAACAAAACACTTCAATCGAGTGTTCTGGAGATACACACTTCTCCAGAGAATATATGCAACAGTCCAGAAGTCACAGAAAAAGTGCTCAATGCCACTGTTATTTATAAAAATGAAAGTCAAAACTCTTCAGGTTGACTTAGTTGCTTGTGATGTTGGGTGTGGTTAACTTTGTTTTGCAGGTAGGAAATGAAAATTGCCATGTCATACCTTCTTTTTTCCCCAAAAACATCTTGAACCAGAGTTGGTTCCTATCACGTCTCAGTCAATTTGAGTCGTTGAAACAACCCAGAAATTCTGTGCATCACTAGAAAGTGCATGGGAATCTGGGTGCTCAGAGAATGTATGGCCTTCAGCTATTATGTGTGGTGGAAAGTACAGATTTTCTCAGGTGTCATTTAAGTATCAAAGTTTGGTTATGGAGAGACCCCTGTAATTATGGTTCTTTGCAGACCACCTGACTGCCTGGTTGACAAGAAGTGTTTCTTTCTAGTTACAGAGACTTCTATTGCGCAGCTGAAGTATGTTTCAATGAGGCACCATTTCCCAGGACATGCTAGATACTGTTTTTTTTTACAATATTAACACACAGAGACCAGGAGCAAGTGGAAAGTCTCTAATGTAAAATACATTATTATTTTTTTTTGTCCACTACATAGACCAAAGTGTATTCCTATTAGCTGAGGATATGTAATGCAAAAGGATCTGCACCGACCTATTGAGAGAGAATCCCTGGACTAATCCCTGGTAAATGAAGACCTTTCAGGAGCATCTTTTTTTCTCAGTTTCTTTCTGGAGATGCTGACGTGTTTTTAAACCTTCCTAAGTCACACAGGATAGTCAGGTATATCCAAGAACATAATCTAACTGTGCTTTCCTCACACAGACACAGATCATACTGAATTCCAATTTTTCCAAGATGTGACTCTTGGGCCTGAGCCCCAACTGGTGACAAGCACCAGAGCCTTGTGACTTGGGCACCTGTTAAACCTTTACACACTCAGCCTTTCCTAGGATGCTAACCCAAAGTTAGCATGGGCTCTCGAGATTCCCTGGAGTCAAGATCCCTGGGGCAGTGTTCTGGATAGTGGTTTCTGAACTGAACTTGGGAAGAATTTCAGGAGGCCTGTCAGACCATGCTCTGACCTAGCACAACAAGGTCATTCTCAGGGTCAAGTTCATAGCCAGGTGCTCAGGATGCTTAACTGAGACAAGTCTCACTTTTCTGAGTTACTTCCATCTTAGTAATACTCCTGTCTGCATTGACTGTCTGCAGGGTTGGAATTTGGGAAGGGAACTGAGATTTTAGGAAGTTTGTGTACACTCTGTGTATCCTGCATTAAATATCAAATCCCAACCAGAAACAAAATGCAGAGGGGAATGCAGGCAGATCCAGGATTTTTAGTCCTGTGTGTGAAGGAGAAGTCACCCCACCCAACACCAACAGGTCAGAGAGCAATCGCTCACCGTATACAGTAAGCCTTCCAAATCCTATTTCTTTTATTGAATCTGTAAGGAAGACTACTACAGTGTACATTCCTGCATCAGCTTTGGAGACCTTCTTTATCAGCAAGGACCAATCTGCATTCAAGACCACTCATCCAAATGCAGGACCTCTTAAATACATTCCTGGCTTTCGTGAAAGAAATGCAAGTACATTATTTTTGTTCACGCCTTCCCCCTTGTACCAAAAGAGGCGTAAAACACTGGGAGGCTTATTGCAGACATGTAGAAGCACATCCTTCCCTTCAGCAGCATAGGTCAACTCAATAGCAAGTTGAGCTGTGGTGGGCTGGCACCAGAAGTTGAATAGTGAGACTAGAAAATAAGAAAAAAAATTACGTTTGTATGGAATGCATTGTGATGGAAAGACGAGGCCCTGAATCCTGAGCAGGTCTCTTTATCTCTCAGCCTGTGTGTGTGTGTGTGTGTGTGTGTGTGTGTGTGTGTGTGTGTGTGTGTGTGTCTCTCTCTCTCTCTCTCCCATGGTCAAGGTCAACTGCATGACCACCATTACTTGAGCACCTCTTAAACTGTTGTCTTCTCTGTTTCAAATACTTTTTTCCAGCTGTTTCCCTACTCTCTCCTCACTGTGCTCAGACTCCTGATACTCAAGCATTTTTGAAAACACCTTTCCTGACTACCTTCTCTAAAGATCCTCTGTCTCCACTTTTTGCTCAGACCCTGCTCTGCATTTTTCATGGCTCTTGTGGGCAACTGACATCACATGCAGATCCTCCCTTTTCCCTCTCTCCTCTATAGAACATGGGCTCAGTGAAAGCAGGGCCTCATTTGATCTTGTACCTCCAGTAACTTCAACAGGCTGCAAGTACTTGGAGTTCAATGAATGAGCAATTTCAGACTTGCACCTTTTGGGGTGTATTGGAACATTTCTGAGGTTGGTGGTAAAGACCATGTCTAGCACCCCTGGATAAGTTTTTTTCTAGTATTTCATAACATAAATCAGTATTATTATTATGAGTTTTCATAATTCAGTACTCAATGATGAATAATAGGAAATAAAGAGCAATTGAGGTTTTCCTACCTCTCACCACTTCCAGATTATGAGATTTTCCTCTTGCTGTTCCCCCTTCCTCATCCTACTCTGCTCCTCTGTCCTTCACCCTCATTTCCAAACAGAAGCCTTCCCTCTTTTCTCAGAGCTCTGGCCTCTTCAGAACATCCCAGCCAGTCTCTGTGTGAAATCCTTAGTTTACCCCAAGAAATTGTCTCCTATTTACTGGCCACCAGGAGCCCTTGCCAGTGGACAACTCCTCTGTGGGTAGAGATGGACAGGGACCCCATGGTGCCTGCTGTCTCCTCTGTGACTGTGTCTTTGGGAGAAGCTTGAAGTTCTGTAAGGCTCACAGGCACCTTTGTCCAGAATGGTGCAATGTGCTGTGTGTCCTACCTGTGCGCTGAGCTTTATTCTGGACATAGTTACTATTCTTGTCATGTGGGCTGGGAGCAGGGTCTGGGCTCAGGACCCTCCCACTCCCTTCCCTCATTCTGCTACCCTTGTCCCTTCTAACTAGTACTGCCTTCTATAATTTGGTTCCCTGGCAAATCCTGAGGTCTCTCAAACATCACACAGATGTACATATGCATGTAAATACTCAAAATTATTCACTATCATGCTGAGTTTGGGAAAGCAGAAGCCAGCGTTGTCAGGATTTGGGGGACTCTGCACAGCTCCCTATCACGTGCACATTGGTCTTTCCCACAGTTTCTTTCTATCACTTTTGACTTTTCCCTTCAGAGCAGCAGTTCTTGAGATAAGACAGAAAAGCATCACCATGGATGGTGTATCTCAGTGGACTGAGTGCAGGCTGTGAACCAAAGTGTTGCCAGTTCAATTCCCTGTCAGGGTACATGGCTGTGTTGCAGGCAAGGTCACCAATGGGAGCCATGTGAGAGGCAACCACACACTGATGTTTCCTTCCCCTTCTCTCTCCCTTCCTCTCTCTCTAAAAGTAAATAAATAAAATCTTTATAAAAAAAGAAAAAAACAGTCACAGGTATGTCACCAGTGCCACCTCTACTATGCATCAGATCACCTGTAAAACTTTGGAAACATCACAATGCCCAGGTGGCACCTTGAAAACACAGCTTCAGCAGCTGTCCCACTAATGTGGGCACCCATGCAAAATGGGATCTTTTGGCACGAAGATAGAACCAGTTCTTCCGCTCTCCTGTGCTCAAGGAAAGACTCCAGATTCTGTTAAACTGCAGATTCTGAGATGGCAGAGGTGCAGTGGATCAGAGACTCTACATCTAATGAGCTCTCAGGAGAGGTTGCTCTTATTGACCTGTAGGGTACATGTGCAATAGCAAGGCTGATTGGAGCTCATATGTCCCTGAGAGGAAGACCTGCTTATGCCCCCATTGGTCTCTGGGGTGACTTTTACTTGGGTCTGTTTTCACCTCAGAAAGATGCCCAGATGTCATAAAAATGGGGGCAATGAGGATTATTTCTACTTGTAACACAGAAACCCAGCTGGAATCCAGTCTTCTTCACGTTCTCAAATGCTCTGTGTAGGCTTTGTTCCTTGCCAGAAGGAAGGTCAGAGACATGAATTTGAGGATGAGAAGAGGTCAAACGTAGTGATAATGGTGTAGGAGACCTTCCTTCTCTCTCAGGCTTTCAACAAACTGGCTTTTGCTTTCAGGGAGAAAGACTCAAGAGCAAATTTCTCAGTAGGACATGCAGTTTTTGGGTGTGAAGTGGGAGATATCCTGAGTGTCCCAGGAAGAAAGGACTGGTGAAAATTCAGGTGACTCTGAGCTCACTGTTCCTCACAGAGCAATTTCAGATAGATCGCTCCTCTCCATGTCTACTTGTTTGACCTGTCCTTGAGCTGCTGTCTGTTGGAATGCTCTCTGATTTCTGCCTGAGAGGCTTTCTGGTGGCCAACTCACCTTGCCATGGATGACACCAGGCATAGAGTACCGAGCAAAATGGTAACCTCTGAGAGACAAGGTGCTCCCAAGCCCTGTCAAAGTAAGAAACGTCCAAAACTTGAAGCAACGTAGTGAATTTATCTGAGCAAAACTGACCTCATATGCCTTGGAGAAGGGACTCAAATCCTTTGAAGAAAGGCAGTTTTGCAGCTTATTTTGCACATTATCATCAAAGTACAAAGTGAAAATGTTGCATAGAATCCATTAGGAGGTGAGCGATAACATAGCAGGGAAATCTCCAGAATTGGAAAAAAAGGCAAAGGGAAAAACATATTTTTACATTGATGAGTACAAGATAATTAATTTTTAAAGGACCCAGAGAAGGTGTTCAGGGGACCAGATAACATTAACAGTCTGTGCTCTCATACACTTATCCCAGACTCTGGGCCTTCGAATTGTCCAGCAAATGAAATCACGCTAATGTGTCAAAGTTATCCTACCCAAGATGGACAAAAAACAAAACAAAACAAAACAAAACAAAACAAAACAAAACACCAAAAAAAAAAAAAGGATCAGGGCTCACTCAAGCTAAAGACTGAACTTTCGTAAGGAAAATATAGGGCTGGGGATGTGGCAACCTGCCATCACCTGCCCAGCTAGAAATTTCTGATCAGACTATCCTGTGAGGCTTGTCAGGCCTGCCATGCGGCCCCCTGAGCTTGTCAGGGTTGCTGCACAGCCCCTTTTTGTTAACAGTCTCTAGAAGTACAAGGTGAGGCAGAGCAGTCAAGAGGGAGGGCCCAAGAAAAGCCTGTTGAAGCAGCGGATGAAAATCAGCCTAGCACATCTTAGCAAAGCCACATTACTGTGTCTATTTACTGGGTGTCTCAACGTTGTCCCCTAGAGGACAGGAGTAGAACTTCAGCCAATGTCAGGGGCTTTTCAGGGACCCTGATCAGTGCAGGGTGAGCTCAGTGAAAAGGCAGGCATTATTGAGAGTACTGTGAGTCCAGTGTCAGGAGAACTGTCCCACCAGGGGAATATGCTGTTTCACACAGAGCTCTCTGTTTTCAAATGTTCAAAGGAAGGGCCTGGTGAAGGTTCTCCTAAGGCTTGGAGCGGGTGCTGGCCTGGAGGTTTGATCCCCAAAATTCCCTGTGTGTCCTCTGTCACTACATTGGGATGTTGTATATGAGTCATTTCTGTGTCTCTATCTGTCCACAGGGCCTAGGGGCTGGAGCATCTCCATGTGAATACTTCACCAGGGCCCTGAGTGTTGTTTTGTTAGGAGAAGAGAGATTCTTGTAGAACTCTCAGCCCTGCACCCCTGAGATGGAAGCAACCACATATTCTGGGTTCTCCTGCCCCATTCTGCACAGGAAGTTTCCCTTGTTCCCCAGGACATCATGAATCAGAGAGATGTCTTCACAGAAAACAGGCAGGTGTCCCACAGACCAGGAATTCTGAGAATGAAAAGACTTCCCTGATTCCTATGAGGTCAGCATGTGCTCTTTCCTCCCCTGACAGAACTCTTCCAGGGGTACAGGATCCT